>VUQJ01044313.1:2416-15956 GCA_015108635.1 Andinoacara biseriatus
GGAACTTCTGGTAAAACTAATCCAACCTCTGGAACAGGTGATTCAGGTGCAAGTGGCCTGTTTTCATCAACAGAATCTGGAGATGAAGGTCTGTTCTCAGCAAATAATGATGCCAAAGAGTCAGACCCATATTCTAGATCCGAGCAAAGTGAAACAGGCGATGAGGATCTTTCCAGTGTGTCTGAAACAGAAACCTCTGGCAAAACTACACTGAACTCTGGAATGGGGGAGTCAGGTGTAAGCCACCTGTCTTCATCAACAGAATCAGGAGATGAAGGTCTGTTTTCAGTGAATAACGATTCCAAAGAGACGGACCCATACTCTAGATCTGAGGCAACTGAGTCAAATGATGAAGACCAATCCAATACAGCAATTACAAATGATTTTGGTACAGACGGGGTAAACGCAGGAGTAGGTGAATCAGGCGATAGGGCCCTGTGCATGTTTACAGATGAGGCTGAATCAGGAGATGATGGTCTGACCTCAAAAATGAGTGAAGCGTTTAAATCAGACTCCAGTTCTAGATCCGACAGAACGATTGACTCTGTTGACTCGGATCTGTGATAAACTCCTTGAGGTTCTGAGAAAGAAGCATTGTACTGAGGAATAGGAGAATCTGGTGTTAAAGATTGTTGACTGTCTACAGAGCTCAGTGAGTGGGGAGAATCTGATTTAAGTGTGTCTAGAAGCATTATTGATTCTGTTGACATTGGTCTATATGTTGTTTCAGAATCATGTGAGAGGGATCTTTGGAAAAAATCTTTTTGCAAAGCAGCAGTTTTATCTTCAACAGACTCTTCTGAATCAGCTAGATACGATTCTGACATTGTTCTATCAAAATGGCCTGCAGCTATGTCACTCATGAAGGTTTCTCCTACATACCGTGGGTCTAAACCTGGCACAGAGTGCTGTGTTAAAGCTGAAGGTACCTGCTGATGAGGTACAAAAGTCCAAGACTCTTTCTCTATATCAGAAGTTTCATATGTTGCTGTCTCAGAGGTTTCGACACGTTCTTCTTCCACAATAGCTGCAGTTTGCATCGCTTCAAGTGTTGCGTCTTCACTATAAAGTTTGTGTGTTTCAGGATTTGGCAGCTGCTCATTAATACTTACAGAGCCAACAAACACAGGGGATACTGCCCCTTTCTCAGAAAATGATAGCAGTGGAATGGCCTCATGCTTGGGAGAATATGTTCTACTATCTATTGAGTCTGGAGACACCGGCCTCCATTCGGTCACTGTCTCTGGAGATAGTGGTCTTTTCTCAATATCAGACAGTGAAGTGATAACCCACTCTCCATCACACTCACATACTAACTCCACTGGGGGTGCTGCTTTGTTCTCATTTTCAGGTGCGTTCTGTCTGAGTGACAGCATTTGCTCACAATTGTACTCATCATCAGGACGATCAGGTAGAGCCTGATGTGTAATTTTGGTTTCACTCGTGCTATTATTGGATTTCACATCAGTGCTGTGGGTACAAGAGGCCTGGTACACAGCGCTCTCAACCACAAACTCTGCAACGTTTTTATCAGCCTTTGTTTGCCCGTCGGCTCCATGAACCTCATTGTTCCTGACTTCTTGATTTGCGTCAGCGGAGGAAATCATAGGTAATAAAGACGCATCCTCACTATCTGAATCCACAAACTCAACATCATATCCATACAGGACCTTATAAAGTCGGTGTGAAACGTCATCCATGTGTTTTGTGGCCATTTGTTTTAAATGTGTGCATTCTGTCATCACACTGAGAGGAAGCATTTCTTCTCCAGTATGTTGCTGTGTAAAGCACAGTTCCTCAGAAACATGATCAGTTTCTGTAAGCTCCATGGACAGTTTCTGGAAGTCTTGCTCAGCTTGCTCACACTCGATCAAACTGTCTCCAAAATCAGTTACAGACAATGGACGACTTTCGCTTCCACCTGTTTGAGAACTATTGGATGTTTCTCCCCATGACACCGGTGACAAATGATGAATGCTGTATCCAGAATGGGTGGTCTGCAGACACTCTAAGCTCCAATCCTCTCCTCCCTCTGCCCCCTCATTTTCAGCAGCCCCTTCATGATCACACAGTTTAAAAGCGAGGATGGGGGATGTTGGGGTAATCTGGGCACATACTTTGGGTGGCCCTTTGTACATGGGGTGGATCACATGAGACTGGAGATTATAGGGAGAGGTGCGGTACAATGTGAAGAAAGGACTTACTTGTCTCAGACTGTCTGTGTGTACCAAGTCTGTCATTTCCTCGTATATTCTTTGTGATGAGCTACAAAAAAGAAAAGAGAAATTTGAAATTCAGTGTTGAGATAAAAAACAAACAAGTTGTTTCTCTCTCTGGGTATGTGTTTTGTAGCTCTGTCAGCAATCAGTGCAAAACATGTTCACAATCGTTGATAAAAAATAATGTGTTAATGTGGCTGAGGTCACGCTGAATTTAACTTTCTGAATAACTTACTGTGTTGTTTCCATCTCTTTTTGTACTTTCTCTTTCTGAGCGGTTCTAAGAAGGCCTGTTGCTGTGGAGTCCGTCGGTGATCGTCCTGTTGGCTCGTGAAGTGATGACAAACTGGAGGAAAGATCTTCTGCTGACACCATGGGTACCTGTTGTCCTGAGCGTGGACTCCTTTTTTCCTTCTTGCCAGGACTGGGACTCTCAATGTCTTCATGAAGAGCAGAGAAACCTGATGGGGCATACGGGACAGGAAGTCTTTTTTAACCTCTCATCATCCACCAGGTGATTGCCAGATCACTTAGAAGCAGAGTTAGATGCATTTTAGCCACAAGCTAAATAGGCAAAAGTTTACTAGAAGACATTAACTAGTCTCTTATTGTACAGTTCTTGGCTATACCAAAGATGTGTAAATTCTATTTAAATGGGTAGATGTGAACCTAACCCTAACTCTGCACCTAAACACATCATTGATGACTGGGAAGATCTAAAGAGGTAAAATGGTTGAAGGACATCAGTCAAGTCGAACTCTCTATACAAGCTCAACTACAGCCAAATCACCAGCCTGCCTCAAATTAAGGCTAGCATGTATACCTTCGCTATGGTCCTGTGTTATGGTCCACTCAATTTCTGCATAAGTGTGTGAAGTCTCATCTTGAGACGTCCTGGTGTCAATAAGGTGAACAATATCCATCCGGTTGATTTTGGTGAGTCTTTTGATAAGTGTTGCTTCTGTAGAAAAATAAAAAGTTTCACTTTAAAGCTGAAAACAACATCGCTGTACTTGTTTAATGAGGCACCAATTCTGAGAATTGTGTACACACTGACCTGTGGCAAGCTTTCCCTCCCTCTCTGTCCAGAAGTTCAGAAGAGCAAGGCTTTGGTCTTGAAGTGAGTTGGGATTTTCAGTTCTTATCTGGTTGATTCTCTCCTCACTGAAATCAAGCTCTAGTGCTAACTCTGTTGGGAAGAAGATCATATAGTAACGATTATGAGTAAATTGTTAACTACGATGTAAACTACGATTAAAGATAAATTCAAATGTCTGGTGTATCTTGAGGGAATGCCAAATATGCTGTAAAAGTGTACTGAATATTCTGAGCGCGCAGGCTTCAGCGCTGTGATTGCATGTGACTCACCTGTCCAGCTGAAGCCCAGGTGGTCGGCTATAACGGCCAACATTTGCTCTTTTCTCTCTGCTTCATCCTGTGGATCTACTGCAAATACCACCAGACAGCCATGAGCGGTCAGAGCCGCAGTGTATTTCAAAATACGATATACTGACAGACGGGACAAAATAAAACATCTTCACTGGCTTTCTTTTTTGTGTTTTCATTACACAGGATACTTTATGGATCTAGACCTAGAACCTAGAAAATAACGTGTCTGTGCAGAATACATGAGCATTTTAATATATACAACATTTTTGCCATTGCACATAATTGTTTGGAATATTATTCACATTTTAATCTTTAAAGAGTTTAGTCACTAAGTTGTTTTCACAAGTTTGATAAAGCCTTTAAGTCAATCTTGAGATTTCCAGCACACATAGAAGGAAAGTGAGACATCATTACAAACAAAAATACAGCTCAAGCAACAAGGCAACATTTTTTTAAAAAACTTCAACAGGACATAATAGCAAGAGACAGAGAGGCAGCACCTTTACAGCTATTGTACTAACGAGGCACAAGAGATAGAGAATAGCCCCTTAAACTGGGGGGATACCTTGACTTTGGACTTTATCGTCTGGGATTCGCTGCATCTGTGTCTCAACAGGTTCGTCCCACAGTGGTCTAATAGGAAAGATGTCTCCTGAGGGAGGGAACTGCATCTCTGGGAAATGTTCTCTTTCTATGATTGAAGGATCAATGAGACTGCTCTCATCATCTGAGATGGCGGCTGCAACTTCTTGCTCTTTGTCTGTCTCTGCCTGTGCCAACCTTGCCACAAGTTTTGCTGCTTCATCACTTATCTCTTCAAAGAACTCAATGGGCTCTTTATATGGCTCCCTTTTCTCTTTAGTGGGCGTTGTTGAATGGGATGACTGACCACTTTTGCCCCGGATTGGCAATCTGGACTGAAAACCTTTAGATTTTGCTGACTCAGCACTCAAGGGACGACCCTGTTCTTTTTTAGAAGATGACTTGGGAGACTCCCCCTCACAGAAGCTCTTGGCTTTGGATGATGGTGTCTTGGTTTTGACATCCACAGAGGGACCTGCATCTGTCTCAGATTTTCTCCTTGTATCCTTTTTTACAGGGGCCTTAAGTTTTTTGTCTTGGGTATTTTCAGAACGTTTGACAGTAGCGTCAGGCTTGATAGTGCTAGCTTTAACAGGAATTTTAGACTTAGATTCTGAAATAGAGGTGGACTCTTTTTTAAGAGTGGTTGAAGAGGAAACTGCATGAGATGCAGAAGGAATTGCTGATTTACCCCGACCTTGAGAAGCGGGCTTAGCTTGGGCTTTGACTGGAGTTTTTTTAACACTACTGGAAGCACTTTGTTTGGACTTTCCTGTTGTTTTGGGCGCTTCTATTACTGACTGTGGCTCCTCTGGAGAAGAGTCAGAGGACTCTTGCCCCTGCTCAGAGTAAACTGATCTAGTGACAGTAGTTTCTGCTGTTTGTACATTTGCTATCATTTGATCAAGAGAACTTTCTAAATCTAAGGATCTTTCAGTTAGAGTTTTCTCTGTTTTTGTGTCTAGAGGTTCAGGGGATGTCTGATCTTTCTTTGTGGGCTTGGCTGAAGCTGAAACACCCATTTTGGGGATTTTAGATTTGGAGGCATCAGCTTTACAGCCCGGCTGATCATTTTCAGGTGAGGACTGAAGCTGAGAATCAGCTGTTTCTTTGGATTTCCCACTGTCATCAATCTTAACCTCTAGTGTTAGATTAAGGCCAACTTCAGGTTCTGCGGCAGATCTTTTACTCTCTTGTCTGGCCTCTTCTAAGACAGGCTCCTCTAAAGGCTGTTCACCTATCTGGAAAAAAGCAAAGCCAACAGCCTCTTCCTCATAGCTTCTCTTAGTCATGTCTATAGCACCGCTCCGGGTCATCTCAAATAGCTTCCCTTCTTGGAATAAAAAAGGATTGGGCTCACTGGTGGGAGTGCTCTCTTCCGTTGGTGTCCTACCAGGCGTGGTGTCTGGAGTTGCCTGCAGAGACTGACGGTCAACAACCAGATTCAATATCTTCTGTTCCTCCTCTTTTACACGAGCTGCAAAAGTGGCATCATCCTCCCGCATGGCAGACCAAGAGTCTGCAAAGACTCTCGCAGTGACACCTTTTGACTCAGTCCTGGGGAGTTGCGGTGCCTCGTCGTCCTCCTCTGTGTCATCATAGATACAGACCTCTGGTTTAAAAACTTCCTTTGTCTTACTTGTAACAGTAGTTTCAAAGAGTCCAGCCTGATCTCCTTTTACTTCATCTGTTATATTGCTACTTCTTTTTAGCGTACCTGTCTGTGGCTTGCTAACACCTAAGTCTTGACCATCATTATCCTCTCCTCTATTTTCCCTTGACTTCCTTAAGCTCTCTTCCTTCTGCTCATCAGTCCTATTTTTAGTATTTGACGCTGATGCCTTTGCGGAGCTATTGTCTTTATCGGTTTTTCCAGATAGTGAGTAACTTTCTTCTTTTTTCAGTTGGGATTTTGAATGATGCTGTTCTGAGACAGAGTGAGGTCCCTCTGAGGTGACACTGGCTGATGATGTGCTCTTGACCTCTTTGCTGTGGGATCCATCATGCAAACCTGCTGGAAAAGGAGAGGGAGGTTGTACTTTAATAAGGGGATCAACAAAAAGAGCTAACTTTGAATCTTCTGTGGGTGTACTGAGCCCACATTCACTTTGCGATAGCTTCTCACTGTCACAGCTGTCATCCCCTATTTTGGCATCTGCTGGGTAAAATAAATCTTTTCTAGGCTTCATTTTGCTCTTCACTTCTTGTTCCATTTCATTAAATGTTTTTATTTTGGCTGCCATCTTAAACATCTCTTCCTCTGGAGTGATTTTTCTCCTAGCTTCATGGCTGTCTGATGTATCATCGTCTTCTGGGTCTTCAGGGATGACAGCCGGTTTGGGTAGAACAAAGAGGAATGCATGATCGGGGGGTTGGGGGTTTACCTCATAACTTACCTCTTCAGAACTAGGAGTATCAGGGGAGAGGGGACTCTTACCAGAACTTGTCATCTGAGATGTCTGCTCACAACTGTCATCATCAGCACTAGCCTCATGGTCTCGAAGCAGCCTACTGCGCAAAGCTTCTTGGGGGAATTCTGCATCTCTGGGGGGCTCTGGATGGCTAGAGGAGTTACTAGGAGCACCTAGTGGGAGGAATGGGTAGCTTTTTAGCTCTACAGGGCTACTCTCTAAGGAGTCACGAGGGGGTGATTCCTTAGTTGGGCTGGGTTCAATAGAGTCTGGAGATTTATGGGAGGAATTTTCTTCCATGAGAGGACTACCCTCTAAAGAGTCTCTGTGGCTTATTGTCAAAGAGTCATCAGCTAATGGACTGAGAGCATCTGCGTCTTGCTTTAATAGTAAGTCTAAGCTTTCGTGATGCTGAGAAGAGGATCTAGAGGCTGTAGAACCCACTAAAGGCAATGCTAGCTGGTGATCAGGGCTTTCGTCATCGCTAAGAAAAGTTTCTACAGTCTCTGAAATTCTTTTTGTAAGCTTTTGGGGTTTAGATGGCTTTGACTCACTCCTTTTAACAGATAAAGACTCACTTGTAGTGTGGTCATTTGTAGCCTCGCTGGAAGAGACAAGGAGGGTCAGTTCTGCAGAGAGCTGGTCACCAGTGGTCCCTATACCAGAATCCCCACACTTTTCTGTGTCTTTACTTTCTTTCTTTACTTTTGTGGCAGCTGGTGCTGAAGTTGTAGAGGTCTGCTGTCCAGTTTTGGGAGAAATACACAGACTTTCAGGGCTCGTGCCCGGAGTGGCTAGACCCTCATGTTTGTAACTGTCTTCAGAGCTCAAATGAGGGGTTCCATTTCCAGAACTTAGGGAGTCTGCCACACCCTCATGTTTTAAGCTGTCAGAGCTATCATCAAGACCACCATTTCCAAAGTCTACAGTTTCAGTCAGCTCTGACTGGGCAGCAGCAGCTGGCTTGGTTTTTATGCCTTTGTCTTGCTGAACAATGACTTTCTTTTGGGGTTTGGAATCCAACGATACTTCTCGCGCTTGAGAGACACGTGAAGTTATTGCTTTTGTCGTGGATTTTGACTGGATAGTTTCAGATTTAGTGCTTTTTTCTGATTTTGATGTGGAGGATGTTTTCAGCTCAAATAACCCAGACTTTCTCTTTGAGGGGTCTTGTCCTGTTTGGAATGCTTGCATCAGCTCTTTCACTGACATGGTTTCTTCAAGTTTTTCAGATTCCGCTTTAGGTGATTTAGGTGGGCCCTGCTTTGATTTAGCGCTTTCTTTGGCTTTTGGGGAGGATTTGCTTATAACAGGCAAATGTGACGGCTTGCTTCCAGTGACCTTTTTGTTCTTTTGCTCTGCTTCCACTTTCTGTTGTAAGGCTTTGACTTTGTCCTTTATTGATCCAATGGGAGTTTCTTCAATCAATGGGGATACGGGTGATGCTGGGGCATTGGTTGTAGGCACACTTAGATGAGTCCTTGTCTCTGCTGATTCCTCTGTCTGCCCCTGGTCTTTTCCCTTCCGTCTCACTGGCTTTTTAACATCACCAGTGGTGGGTTTGTCATGCACTTTGGTTGGAGTGGTTGGTTTTGTACTTTTGCGCAGTATGACGTCAGTGAATTTTTCTTGGAAACTCTCTTTTTTAGCTCTAACCTTAGAGCTTACTGGTGCATCCACGAGGTATTCTTTAAGGTCACCACTGTCCTTTATAGCCTTAGGTCTGGGAGTCCCTCTGTTTCCTCTACTTTCTCGTAAGACGGGCTCTTGATTTTCTAATGCGGCCATCTTTTTGGCCTCTTCTATCTCACTGTCTGAGAGGAGAACCCATTCCTCAGCCATTCTAGCTGCTTTTGCTGCCTCCTCTGCCACCTCACCCTCATATGTTCCACTCCTCAGTATTTCACTGACTTTCTCTAGGTCCTCTTTGACTTTCTCTAAGTCTTTTTCCATTGTTTCTAATGCTTCGCCAGAAACTTCCTCAGCCCCTTTCTCTAGACCACACCCTCCTAAGGAAGAGGATTTCTCAGTGGAATCTGCAGTCAAGATGGCAGTCATTTTGATCAAATCTTGTTTCATCTCGGACACGTCGGACAGGAGATCTGGTTCTCGAATCAGCTCTGATTTCAGGACTGATGTCTCCGTCTCTTCATCTTCCATATGGAAGAAGAACAAGTAAGGAGTAAAGAAAATTAAAAATTTAAATGAAAGGAGACAGACATTGGAGAATGTGGTCAGGACAAGATTGGAGCACACTGCAGGGATCATATTGGACAACAAACTCACACTGGGTTCTACTGTACACCAGGGTATCAAAGGAATCAGGCTTATAGTTTCATATGTCTGTCGGGAACTGTGGTACAGGAAATGCTAAAGACATACCAATGGGAAAGGATATGAGCAGGAAATAACTTGCTTTTACACTTGCACCCACACTCACAAGACAAAACTACTCAGCAAAACTGGAATTCATAAAATGACTATCAGGTGACCAAGAAACCAGCAAAAGAAAAATAATGCAACACAGGAAAAAGACACAACATAAAGACATCTCAAGATTGCTCAGATGTATGAGAAATGTCAGTGTGATGACAGGCAAAAATGGCTTGAAAATAACTATCAAAGAAAGCCAGTGATAATGTAAATGACACATGAGGATCTGCCATGTTTAATTCTATTAAAAGGCTGATATTCAGACAATTTAAGAAGGAATGAGGACCTAAGAATGCTAAGAATTCCTTTTGGCCTCCATTCTGCTTTTTGCCTAAACTAAACAGTTGGAAGAGAACTAAAATGAAAGCTCAAATAACAAAAACACCCCAAAACAAATTAATGGTGATGAAAGGGGACATTCCAACATAAAGAACAAGGAACACAATTAACTCACATTACATTTAAGCACACAGACACACAGCACACGCATACATATTTAAGTATGGCAAGTTATTTCCATGCAAAGTAAAGGGAAGTGATGATGGAGAGCTCTCAGAGAAGAGTGAATTGAGTAATGAGAAAGTTCATTTTACTGATTAAATCCACAAAGGCTGCTTGGTTACTCCCTATTCAGTAATGTGGTGAGTTCCTGGCCAATTCATTTAGTGGTTGTTTTTATAAATGCCAATGACATTTTCATCAAATATAGGTTTTATATGAAAAATTCTTATGAAATTACATACATAGAATTTTAATCAATAACATATCCTTATCTGTACAATATATACTATTGATTAAATGGGTTGTTTTGTTATAAAGTGAATTTTAAAGTTTAAGTATATCTTATTTACCAATGTTAGCTGAATTTTCACATTATCAAAGAAAAGCCATGATAGGAAGGAGGCGGATGGGTGAGGAGGCTTTCTACTTCCTGCATTGTCATTAGGGGCAATAGACTACAGCTACAGTAATACTATTATTGCCTCTAATTATTGCCTCTAATGCCTGAAATTGGGTGTTTGCACAAAAACTAGCACCCAATTCCAGGAACTTAGAGGACGTGAAGGTGATCAGCTAAGATTTGAAGTCTGAGCATCCAGAAATACCATCACAACCCTAGAACAACATGGCACAAACTGCACCATAAGCACAATATTGGGAAGAAAAGGGAAGTTCAGAAGGTGGAGTCTTGATGTGCTTCAGTCATGGCTCATCACATTATCTCCTATCTCCATTTCAGTCTCTGGTGCTATATTATTGCTACAGTCATTTAACTACAACTGGGACTCACATCCTGCAACCAGATGTGAATAATTTCACTATTTAGAATCTCTTTTTGACCAAACCAATGCAGACTCTCCATTGATATTGGTAAAATATGAATTTGGAGCACTGAGAGTGTGTGAATGCAGAATAAAAAGCCAAATTGTACTGCATAACACTGTAGCTGCACCTCTCCACCCACCTGACCAATCAGGGCCAAGCGCAACCAAATCCACAACCAAAATGGGATCGTGACTGTATCAGCACTACACTGGCCTTTCACCTCATTAAACGGCCGTCACACAAACATCACCATAATATGAATGACGTTCATATTTACGTGTGTATAAATGTATGTTAAACACTTTCTTCATTTCTCCAATATCATTGTGGAGGTAAATGAAAACAATGACGCAGGTGTGAAATCAATTAAAAAAAGTCAAGGAAAGCAAAAATTAAAGAGAAACATGACATTGACATGGGAGGTGCAGGTAAAAGTTCTTTTTTTGTGACAAGACAAACTGTGAAGCTTAAAGGACTTTGAAAGGATGGACCTACAGGCGAAGCTGTGTCAGTGTATGAGTCTGGTTATTCCTCTGCACCCTCTACTACTACTGTTAGACTTATTCACACCATATCAGTGATATATCATTTTGATTAATGAATATATGCAATAGTATTGGAGATCAGCTACTAGCTATGTTAGTACAAGTTGAAATAAGTGAAAGTGTGTCTTACATTTCTCGAGCAGTCTCTTGGTCTGAAAAAGATAACAGGGAAAATGCAACACAGTTAGGTTTTCTTGACTGCAAACGATCACTAAAACTACTACTTCAGGAAAAGGAAGAAGAGATACAAGAGTGAATATAAATTGTGTCACTGCTAAATTGCTGTCTAAACTACTGACAGAGGAAAGGACAGATTAGTGGAGCTAATGGGAAGAAACGGGAAATGAGAAGCGGTGGCTGCTTTTACCTCTTCCTCTGGTTCTTGGTCTGAATCAGACTCCTTTTGGGAGCAAGAAGCAGCGAGAAGCAGGACAATGTACAGATAGAAACAAGAGCAACATTAAGGTCAGGAAAAAGACAAGGGGCAATGTATGGTGACCATAGCAACAAAAACAAGGGGGTCAGTGTGGACTTCAGTGAAAGTCAAAGTGGTCTTTAAAGTTGCACTAGACAAATTACGACCTCTTAGGTTGTTTTTGCAGCCATGACCAATACCTACATTTAAAAATAAAATTAAGTGACCTCTATCAGTCATGCTCAAAAGGGGCTGTGAATAACAAGTTTGGTTTTCTCCGGCAAATTCCAAAGAAACACATAAATATGGATCTTTTTCTGAAAAGTCTTTGGGCATTAAATGGCACTAGATGCCACAGGAAAAGCTAAACATTAAATAAATAGACTGGCTCTAATAAACTGTAGCACCTTTATACTGCACTTGAGCACTCAAAGCACTTTATACAACATGTATCATTCATACAAGCTCCTCAGGATAACATTGGCATGCATACTGGAGCAGCCAGGAATTGAACCATTACCCTTCCAGTTAGGAGGTGACCTACGCTACCTTCTGAGCCACAGCCACATTAAACACTGACAACACGTGACGCCACATGCAGGAGTGCTCATTTTGGAAACTCACAGGGGTTGTTTTGGAACGACTGATATTGTTTTTTGTATTGAAGGACAAGTTGAAATATACTCCCACCAACCAAGAAGAACAGTTCAATGAAATCATTAAAAGCCCAAAATTATTATGACATTCATGCCCATGATGAGGACAAACTGACCACATCTGTGCATTTTATGTAAAAACAAACAAATCTCGGTCTTGCAGACACAGTAATCGTGATCTCCAGTCATTATACTAATTTTTGGTTGGTTGGTTTTCACAGTGCTCATCTTCATTGTAAAGATACAGCTACAGTAACACCATAAAACAATAATAGTGAGTGCTTGGAATCTTAATAAATGAACAAGAGCCAGCCCTAAATAGTAACAGTGACTTTTGACCTTAACCCCAGTGACCTCATATACAATCCCAACCTTTCTTTGGTCATAAGCTATCTAGTTTGGTAAGTGTACATCAAACATTTCTCAAGTTATTGAGTAGACACTTCAATTGACGCCTGCCCACCCACCTGCCCGCCCGCCCGCCCGCCCACCATGTGTGATCACATACGAAAATAATTTTGATTTCATTTAGGAAGATGAAGGAGTTAATAAGTGGGACATTAGTATCTATTATTGCAACATGGTTCAGAGTTACAAACAACCAGAAGACTTAAAATATTGTGTTTTTCATGCTTACTTTTTCATACGTATTACTGATTCCAACAGAGAGTAATACTGTGCAGTGTCCTTACCTTGCAGTATGATGGAAGTGTGATGTTGAGATTGCATATGGCATTGTGTGCGAGTGACCTGTAGTTCCTAGGTTCTTTCATAAATGACAAGCGGCCACACGGCTCCTGAGTGTTGTCTCGGATCTGCCAAAACCAAGCGGGGTCACAGCATCGGTCATTAGTAAAAAACAATTCCGTATTTAATGAATGGCTGACATTTGCAATACTTGTTTGGGCGACATAAACGATGAATGGCGCTCACTTTGATGAAGAGTGCTAATCGGTTCTCCTTAAAGGCATAGAAGCTGAAGAGATGATGCTGGCCACTTTTGGTGAGGGGAACAAGGTTACCAAAGCAGTCTGCATAGATAGGTTTGCCCTCCAGGACCTGGAAAATGTAACAGGTAGATGCATACTAGACATAAATGAGCAAAACAGTTTCTCTTTTTTATCACCCAAATTAAAATGTTTACATCATCTTTAGATTTTTTATTTCAAGTGATTGGAAAAAATGAGTCACTTAACACTCAGCACAGCTGATTTTGTCATTCGGCTGAAAATGCTTTGGTATCATGGAGCGGATATAAATCATATTTTGTCAAATTTTTTTTTAGTACATATCTCCACTAAAGCCATGCAAGTTTTACCTTCATTCTATTGTAATCGTCAGGGTTACAGGCCTGGTGTTTAGGGGTTGGTTGAAATTTGATGCTTTTTAATTCGCCTTATGTTAACTTCTTAACTAGCAGAGATAGTCACATAACATTTTCATTGTTTGACCAAAAAACATTTAAAAAAAACTGAAACCAGATCGATTTTATTACTCACTCCAGGTGTCTTACACTTGGATTGGGGCTCTAAAGTGTCTAAAGGCAATTTCTCATTTTTGTTCA
>VUQJ01044314.1:13965-26016 GCA_015108635.1 Andinoacara biseriatus
CCCTGACTTTTTCAAATCAACAGATCTGATTGAGTGAATGCCATTACCTGGGTAAATGAGTGATTCCTAAAGGACTGGACAAGGCCTAACACCACCCTGAGGGTAAAGCTTATTATCGCTGCAAACTCCAAAGAAGAGAGAGGCAGCTGTGGAGCTTGTGTGCACTTTGTCAGAAGCCTGTATTTCCATATTAATCTGCCACATTTAGGTATCTGAGACAGAGGGCCTCCTGTCACGCTTCTTTGATAACGGAGCAGTTAGCTTTTCCCCCTCATGTATAAATATGTGTAATTCTGATAAGATTAATTGAAGTGCCTAAGTATACAGTACTAGCAGATGAGTGGGAGGGAGAGAGAAAGGGAGACAGCAGGAGGGAAAGGAGACACATTATGTCGCCAAAGCATGCATTTTTGACTAGTTTTTGCCTAAGACCGACCCCAGAATGGGTGCTTAGTCTTTCTCTTCTGGGCCCAAAGTGCCTTGAATTGAAAATAGCATCTACCTAACAGTCCCTCAAAAATAGCTGAGCGAATAAGTTTTTGCGCCGAGCCGATAAATACGGCGTGGAGCCTCTGACACCGAAGCCTCACCCCAATTTCCAGTGCTCTGGAGGAGATCAGATAGCCCTGTGTCATTTGATTTTCTGCCTTATCTCATCCGCGCCCATCTTTTTGTCTCACGCAGAGCTACATTTTAAGAAGCACACACTCCTTGTATCTTTTGAAGGACAAAACCCAGAATGATATTGAAGTGAATAATAGCATCAAACTTTTAGAGAGGGCCATTCCTTGTTTGATTGCTACCAAAAACAGGAATGGAATGTCAGATGAGTGTCCTTCAAGTGATATTTGGTATGCAGATCTGCAGGAGTACATGATGAGATTACAACAATCTGCAAAGTTCTTAGCTCAAGAGTGCCATTTATGATCACGTCTCCACAAAGACGTGGATGCTGTAAACTAGAAAACAATTTATACTTTGCATATATCCCATACAGTCATTGAGGAGTTCCACTTCTCAAGCTGACCAATAAACATGTCTGTTTAATAGCTGTTTTCTGCAAAGCATGCAAAATACTGAAGAAGGCAGGGCAGTGAGTAAGGAGAAGACAGCAAGCGAAAAAGGAGGTGTGGGAGGGTATAGGTGAGAGATTCTGAGACAGATGAAACAAGAGGGAGAGAGTGAGTAGAGAAGGACTTGGAGCAAGGGAGGAGACAAAGACATTCCCTGGTGAACAGCTTGAGTTGACTGACGGCAAGAAGAGCAGGCTGCAGCGAGGGAAAGGGAGGAGGAAAGGGAGGAAGGGAGATCAGGAAGGAGTGAGCACATCAGTGTGTGAGTGGCGTCTCTCATTAGAAGGTGCTGTCAGGGGCCACAGAGGGGGGACTGCAGGGACCCCAGTTCCCCTCTTCTCCTCCCTCTTCACTGGCCCCTGAGATCTGGCCAGGAAAAATGATTGATGAGTGATACCAAGATAAACACACGCCCTGGCCCCTGAAGGCAGCCCTGCAAAATGATGCATGCAGCGTTATAAATAAATCTTGTGGAAAAAAAAATTAACAATAAACAACAAAACAATGCAAACCAACCATTTGGGTTTTCTTATTTTGGGTTTTGCTACAGAAGGCACAAATGAACCCAACTTTTTTTTCCCCTTCGCTTTAATGAGAGTTTTTCCTCCTTTTTTTTGTTTCTAGTTTTACATATCTGTGTCTGCGTGTGTTGTGTGTGTTTTATGTGTGGAGCAATGAGCAAAACACTAACAAGACTCACCAGCTGACTGGATGGTTAAGCCCCCTTCAGTTACACTGCCTTCTCAGCAGCTTGGGCAGGCGGCTTTCCCACTCATTCACTGTGAGGCAACAAACACTGATGCAAACCTGTTCTCATTTGGGAGTGCTCCAAATCATAGCAGCTGTGTGTGGTGTGTTTGTTCTTGTATTTCTTATGTTGTGGGGACCTAACCACATTTACAATCACTTTGTGGGGACTATCTGCTTCTGGGGATAAAATACAAGTCCCTATACAACTAGTCATTAAAATTTAAAAAAGACTCTGGGAGGACTTGGTTAAAGGTTAGGGTAAGTTTAAGGTGAGTGTAAATTGTCAAGAAAGTCAAAGTCAAGTCCGGTGATATGATTGAAACCCACTACTGTGTGGAGGTATGGGTGGGGTATTGTAGATATATGGAAGAGTGTGTGGGAATCTGTGGAGAGTGAGCACTGTACTGTATATGTATGGATTCATACTGGTGATTCATAACCACTGCACAATACACACAAATACTAATACATACACTCAAAACTATGTCTAACTGCTTCCTAATTGTTGAGAAAGTCATAAATGTTTTATGCAACACTTTCTGTTAATGTTTAACACTGAGCGGCAAATGCCTTTGTTACAAATCGAAATGGAAAGGCAGATTATCATCAAATAGTACATTATATCATTATGAGGCTACAGGCTGTGGTCTGGTGGAGGGAGAATGAATTATGAATGGAGTGTGAAGGAGGATCTTCTCTTTTCCCTAGGGACTTCCAACACCACAACTCATTTAAGTTGGATGAATGAGAGATAAGGAAGAAACCCACTCACCCCCCATGCTGCTTGCCTTACAAACCGGCCTTCATATAATTTACTCTGAGAGAAGGAGTGTCACTTTGACTCCTCACAGCACACACACTTCTCATTGGAAGAAATGTATGCTGAAGGGTGCTTTGTTCATTGTCAAACTGTGCATACCAATGCTGAAAAACACCATAAAGAAGTCTTGTCATCTAAGTCACTGGTGCATTTTCTGCCTGGCGTAGACTCGTGTCAGGCTTCTTTGTACATCTCTAAAATGAGTCCCTGAGCTGTGCTGTAGCTTTGCCTAAAAATTCTTCTCTTCTCATCTCATCTCATCTTTCTCTCTTTTTGCTCTCTTTCTCTGCCTCTCCTGTCTCAACGGGTCCAGGCCACAGAATGGGTCGATGATACTGTACAATAGGAAGAAGGTGAAGTACAGAAAGGATGGCTACTGCTGGAAGAAGAGGAAAGACGGAAAGACCACACGGGAGGATCACATGAAGTTGAAAGTGCAGGGAGTTGAGGTGAGTGGGCTGACAAGAGTTTGGATTTAGAGGGAGTAAAGGGGGAGAGAGGTGGGATAGGGGTGGGTACGGAGGTGGGTACGAGGGTGGGTGAGAGCCAGCCTTCATCCTGACACAGACAAACAAAGGTCTACAGTGAGCTCTCCCTTGACTGTAATGGAGACAGCCACATGCTGCAGTCGGCCTGTGTCTCCAAGGAACTTCACCAAGAAACAATGCGGCACAACAATAGTTTTCCCTGGGAAGCCAGTGGAGTGGAACCGATTGTTTGTACCTTATTAAAGCTCTGGATGTTGCCTTTGCTCCAGAGAGCCTACATTAATCTTGCTGGCTCAAAGCAGTACTGTGGAGCTAGTGTTCCCTCACCTCACTCCAAGTCACTACCCATACCAGTTGCTGCCATAACAGGCCCACTTGCATCTGTGCTTGGCTCACCTCGCCTCTCAGTAGACTTAAAGTGGTGGAAATGCTGGAACCCTGGCTGATTTATCAGCAGTCATGTTAATGAGTCATGGCAAGACTTGTCCAAAGACTCCTTCAGTTCCTTAGCTTTTAATAATGCTCAAGTTTTGGTTTCTTTTACACATTCAGCCACTAGCACTAAAGGCAAAAGTGCATGGGTTGAGATAGATAGTAAAGGGTATGGGTGGTTGATTTTGAGCTTCCTTTCGTGTGCATGCACTTTCGTACACACACAAACCTGTGCACACAATTTACACATACATTCACCTAACCGCACACCTCAGGGAGTGGTGCTGTGCATCTGTGTCACACTGTGTGACAAAGACAAAGCTCAGGCATTCTCCCAACAGGGGCTCTACTCTCTGTTTGTACTCCTCCAGATATTTGTCACAGGGTGAAAATGGCCTCTTCCCTCGCCTAGCCAGCTCAGTGTCATCTCTGGTCCTACAGTGGTCCGATAACCTGCTGAGATTACACACATCAGTCCTTTTCAGCCATTAAATATGATTCCAGTTTGTGACAGTATTGGCTTTAAAGAAGATTTAGTCAGCTAAACTTACTCTGGTTCAATTAATGTGTGAATACAGGCTATGTTTAGATAATGTTTTGTGTGTGAGCTCTGACTTTATCAGTATCCACAGCATACATAAACCAAGTACAGACAGGAACTCAGAAATCATTCTTCCCTTTGTGGTGTAGTTTCTTAGGGGAAAAATACACAACAGCCAAGTGGCATCTGTCAGAAATGTATGGTGATAGGAAGGCAAAGGCACTTCCACTATATATAAAAACTAAGTTGACTGTGGACTCTCAAACTTGTAGAACACTTCTCATTGTGCTTGTGTGGATTTCCTACAATCCAAAAGCATGCAGGGTAACTGGTGATACTAAATTGGCTGTAGGTGTGAATGTAAGAGTGAACAATTGTCGCTCTTTCTCTGTTATTCTGTAATTGCCTGGTGACCAGTCTGGGTTGTTGCCCCACCTCTTCCCCTATAGCAGATAAGTTGGAATAGTAGTTTAGAAAATGTAAGGATGCTGCACTAAAAATGTGTAAAAGTGAAAAAGTGTTATAAGTAAATCATAGTGAGACTATAAATATAAATATACCTACTTCATATCTAAAAAATTTACAAGAAAGTATCACTTTATATTAGTTAAAAGTCTACATCCACGTCTAAATTTTTCCTGATGTCTGCTATATCATCAATAACCATATCAGCACCCCCCCCACCCACAATTTTTATAATGTTAATATTATATTATATTATATTATATTATATTATATCATATTATATGTTATAATAATGTAATAATAATAATGTTATGTAATGTAATAATGATATAATAATAATAATGTTAATACAACAACACTGTCAAAATAAATGTTATATCCTTTTGTCAGTGACTGTGAGAAATACAGTATGTTCCCTGCTTTAAAATTCTATAAGATGGAAACCAGTGGAAATAAGATGCTATGCCTCTTTTATTTACAGTAAACTTGGTCAACATGTTTCTAAATAATTCCATTTAAAGCTCCAGTCACACAGGCATAGAGGCTGGTTGGCAGCTGCCTAGTAACCATCAGTCACTAGAAAAAGAAAACATTCCTGAGTGAGGTTGCAGGAGGTTACTGGCAGTTGCTAGGTGAAATCGATTACAATATGGTACGGCACTGAAAGCCTCCTTGTGTGCTCTTTGGGTTGCTAACAGATTGTTGTGGTCACCCGTAGTTTGTGTGGAAGATGATGACTTGTCTGCAAATGCTCACCAAGTACTCGTTGAGCGGTACTGAAACTGTGACGAGTGCAACCCAAAGCAGAAACAGAAACCATTCAACTTCCAAATAGTCCAAGCTATACCTTTTGAAACAAGTTGGTTTCTGCAGTAAGCCGCACCTTTTACCACTCAGTGGTTAGGCACGCGATTCTTTGCAAACAAATCAGCATCCTCCATGCAAACTGCAGGTGACCATGGCAATGTGCTAGCACCCTCTTTGTGAGTGATTTCATCGAGCAGCAGCTAGACGAATAACTACAACAACTACTCACCAACCAGGGGTTACACATTTTTCCGGGACATTCACCTAGTGTAACTGGACCCGTATTTCTTTTGTTTCAACAAGTCATGAGCCATATATAATAGTCTAAGCTCCCACTAGGCTTTGATGGTCCACAAGGATGTAGTCTTAACAAGCACTTGAGCAATTAGCAGATGTGCATCACACACAGCCTCTATCACTGGTTAGAAAAGGGGACTTCTTTAGCAGATACTGTGCTATTTGCCTATTTGAAAACAAGCTTATGTCCATCAGTCCAAAAAGGCAGTCACAGGCTTGAAAATCTAGTACAGTTGTTGAATAATTAAAGTATGCAGTGCACAATATGTAACAACATGCGATAAAGAGTGTGTTGAACAAAAATCATCATGAGTCACACACATAATGACTGATGGCCATTCATGGCACAGTTGTTAGTAGCTTGGAAAAAAATGTTTAACTCACCTTCTTGTGATTTTGTCTGCAAGCCACTATGTCTTGTAACGAGTCTAATTTACTAGAGCTAATTGGTGTGCTAGCAGCAGAGCTGGCGAACGGTATGAACGTGAGTTTGGTGCAGAGGGAAAGCACAGGAAGAAAATGACTTAGGACTGCAAGGCCACATTGGGGCTTATAGAAATTGGCCCATAACGGCTGTCTCACATTGTGTACATAGAAATACAGTGCAGATCCCATTTGTGTAGCTTGGACTGTACTGTCTTTCTCCATGTGCATTCCACATCTTGCAGCCTTGAACGACCTGGGTCATGTCCTTTAAACACCTCAAGACTGACAAATGAAAAAGCTGATCCATCTCTGCTGTAACTAGCCTATGATGGATGTCGTGTTTTCTGTAAGCACATACTTGACACAAACGACTTGACTTTTGCCCTTTGTTCCGTCAATGTAGGATGGGATAAAGAACTGCAAATTCCTTTTTAGTGCTTTGTTTCAGAAGAGAAGAGAATAATGTTTTGATGCATAATTCATATTACACATTCACAAGGCAGACCACAAAGAGTTGACATAACTTGAACATATTCTCACTTGTTTTACAGGAGATTTTTTTTACAGCATTCATGCTATGTTGAAGCTGATCTGATTCTCTATCCATCCAGTGCTTAATAGAGGTTCTGTGGTTATTAGATGGGCCAGGTTTAGTGCACAGTGAGGACAAATGTTGTGGGTGGGTCAGGCTAGTGATGTTCAGGAGCTCTGGCAAGGGAGACGCTGTAAGCCTGGGAGCGAGGGGCCTTCTGGGGCCTGTGTGAAGCAGCCTAGCATGGCAGAAGTGGATGTCAGTGTGCTGCTGCTGCTGTCCTGTCTTTTTCTGCAGTGCTTGCTCAGCAGCCTGTGTAAAAAGATTCTTACACCCTCCTCTACTTGTTTCTGCTTCTTACCATTTTGTGAGCTTTTCTGTTTGTTTCATTTCTGTCTTTTAATTCATTCATAAAACAGTCCACCATCCTCTTTTACTCCCACCCCTTTTTCTTCTTGCTAACCCCTCCCTTCACTACTGTCCAAGCCCACAGTCCAGATGGACAGAACCTTGAGTTAGGTGGTAATGCTCCCCGTTCCCTAAAATTGGAGCGCAGGGCATGTTGCGGCATTAGCGCTTAACAGGCCGTGAAATAGCAGCCTGCCTTCCTGACGTCTCCCCCATCACTCCAGGTGAGTTGGCCAGACGGCTGGATAAATGAGCAAGCAGCACCCACATCAACCACCATGCATTTGGGGAACCTGGGAAGAAATGTCCATCAGTGATTATCTCACCACACCCTGTGCGTACCAAGCTCAAGTTGTTCACCAAATGTCCAAAGACACCCTTGCAAGCACTTCCAGTGACTATCTATCAGTCAGAATCTCGTTTTGTACCAGGCTTTGATCAACTTTGTCTCAAAAGTGCATATCTCTCGCATCTTATGGCTTCTACCTGTGAAACAGCAGAGACCTTGAACACGTCTGTTTTGGCAAACTCCAACTGATCTATGTTCTGCTTCTTGTCAAGCTTCTAGCCCAATGCTACCACCTTTTCTTTCTGATTAGCTGCTAATGTGCGCTCAGCCTCCATCTCCTCCATTCCTCCACCCCTTCTATCCTATCTTCCCATTATTCCTAAGCTTTAATAAACTCCCTCAAACACAGATCGATTTTCTCTTAAGTGAAGGTGGCAGTGCCTCTGACTTATTTCATTACCACAGGCTAATTATACTGATTGAAATGAGCTTCTCTTCTTAAGGTGTGCTGTGCTGCTCTGTGCCCCTGTGCTCCCCACACTTTAATGCTAGTACAGTTCTCTACCAATTCCCAAAATCCCTTTCCTGCATCTCTTCCACCCTGCAATCCTGTCACCCAACTCTCTCACCCTCCACCACCTAAATAATCAGCTGGTAGTCCTTAGCCCCTGTAACTTGTCATTTTATGTTGGATCCACCCTAACGTGTGATTTCAACTGTGCAACTGTGCAATGAAGGAAGGTAATGGAGCATGCTGGTGGCTCAATCGCCTCTGTTCATTGATAATAATGAAGACAAATGTCAAAACATTAGTTGCTAATGTTGTAATGGAGTGGATGCTACTGGATGAGCACTGGATGCTACACTGCATTGGCTTTCAAAATCACATGACCTTCAGTATTTAGCTCCTGCTCTAGCTCTTCCTTTTATAGCAAATCAAACATATACATTTTTCTGAATTTAGGCATATTTAAATCTGTAATCCCATGGCTCTGTTGATGCCCAGTTTTAAAATATATTTTGTTAGTTTAAACCTGGTTGATAAAATTAACATTTCACTATTTTATGGTCCAATGAGTGGGTAGAGTTGGTAAGTTATAGTGAAACTATCTGCATATCTGTGAAATAGGGCTGCTGCAGGTGACTGTATGTGTTTTAGTAGCAGGGGTAACACTGATTTACAGATGCAGTAGCTGATATCACCAGATTGTGAAACCAGATGTGAGAGGGCACTAAACAAAACTCCTTTTTCTGTGAGGAGGTGACACAATGCATGCTTTCCCTCCTGTCCCTGCTCCAAGTCAACTGTGAAATTAAGATCACATTACTGATACAAGCTATGCCCGAAGCAAAAAAAGTTTGTATTTTACATTTTTATTCTAACTTACAGGCTGTCTGCTAGACAACAGTCAGTTGCTTTCTCTGTAAAGGCACTAAATTGATTACTTTTTCCATCGTCTTCGCTCTTCTCCTGGAGTCGGCTTTGTTATTCACTCTTTTTTTTTTTTTTTCCGTTTGCCTGAGAGCACAGTAGCTCTTCCCTTTTGAATTACCTGATTGTGGAGGAGTTAAAGGCAATCTGTGAGCAATATTTTAAAGAATGGTTTCCATGGTTATAACCTTAGGCTCTCACATATAGTAAAACTGAACGGCTGAATGGGCATGTGAAGATAGCTAAGCTACTGGTCTTCTCGTTTTACACTGAGCTTAGGCAAACCTACGCTTACGTAGGGAGATTAAAAAAAAACCCTCATGGCATATTAATGAACAAAATCAGTCAATACAAATTAAATTATTAAGGTCTTTAAATGTTGGCATAGATATCAAAGTGCTTGAGCCTGAAATCTAAAATTGATACCTATTTTAGTTATTGTGCAATGTTTCCTTTAGCACATTTGATTAGAACAGTTATCTTGTCTCTTCTCCATAATAGCTTAACTATTTTTGTTATGTTGTTATTAGCGATTGAACCAAACCCTTCTGACATGAACGTGTTATCCTAAGCCTTGGCAACATCCACTTTACTTATGATTTTCCTTTAAGCTCACTGTAATTAGTTTTCGTCCCTTTCATCAACAACAGTTGCCAAATCAGTCAACAAAAGTTAAGCTCTGTACTGTATTTCATGCTGACTCAGCTATCGCCATTTCAGTCCAGCAACCTATTTTGAATTGGGTCAACATTGGAAAGGTTGCTGTAGAGAGTGATGATATAAACAGCATGTTAAATTATAAGAATAATAAAAAGGCTGTGCATTATCAACAGCTTCCTTAATTTAATTTACCACTAGTTGCAACATGCTGTGGTGTTGTCATGCTGAGGCATCTCCACAGGGGTCCTCTTCTGTGAAGAGGAGGAAAGAATCCTCCTCACGAAAAGAGATAGAGACATATTTTAATTTGTTGTTGAACTTAAGGATATTGTCTCTTATTAGAATGAGTTCGGCTACCCACAGCAGCTCCTCAAAGCCCTCCTAGGTCTAATGAAGGGGGAAAACTATCTGGCAGCTTCAATTCCACTTTAACTGATCCTGTGGTTAAAAACAATTTGGAAAGAATAACACGAATAAAGGTGACCTGAAGCCATATGACGCTGCAAAAGAAAAAAAAAAAAGAAAAATTATTTGAAACAGAAATGAGGATGCTTAGTTGTAGGACTAGTTTACGGTAAACTCAAAAAACTTTTCACTGGCCCAGGCCAGAATGCTCTTCAGAGATACACACTCAACAGAAAATACCAAGATGTATGCCAGCATGTGGCATACATGGTCACCTGCTCACCCACTGAGCCTTTCCGGCGCTCTCTGTTCATAAGTTTTATGGACAGAATTTCTAGGTATAGCCAAGTGGTGGAATGAGCTTTCTCAAAGGATGGACGGCCGCTCCCTTAAAGACAGAGTGAAGAGTGCAGTCATATAAAAGGGGCTCAGAGTAGTGCCACTACCCCTACACATTGAAAGGAACCAGTGGATGTAGTTCGGGTATCTGACTAGGGTGCCTCCTGGGCGCTCCTTGGGTGAGGTGTTCTGGCCGTGTCCAACCAGGAGGAGGCCCCTGGGTAGGCCCAGGACATGCGGGAGGGATTATATCTCTCGACTGACCTGGGAATGCCTCGGTGTTCCCCAGGATAACCTGGAGGAGGTGGCTGGGGAGAGGGAGGTCTAGGTTTCTCTGCTTAGGCTGCTGCTTCCACAACCCAGCCCCGGATAAGCAGAAGAAGATGGATGGATGGATGGATGGATGGATGGATGGATGGATGGATGGATGGATGGATGGATGGATGGATGGATGGATGGAGCCACTCTAGTCGAGACCTCAGATCATTCCTGGATGCAGTGATTTGCGTGAATGATGGGAGGTGGGAGAAAAAGTCTAGAGGCAAGGACACAGCAGCTAGCTGATTTCTTTTTGAAGAATAGTTTTGTTATCTTGAAAACCTGTTAAGTGGATTATAAGCTGTACGGGGAATTGCTTGAAATGCTTTGTTTTCTTCAGGGTATGCAGGGTCTATTTGGGCTACCAACTTTGACAGGAGGGGTATTTGGCTAAAGTCACTTTTCTATTCTATAAAAAACCAAAATAAGAGTTAAAAAAGGAGCAAGTTAATGCATTCACATGGTTACTTATGTGCAGTGGCCACAAAACAGAGGTTGTAAATAAAAATGCAGAGCAAGGTCCTTCTTGCTGTGAGGCAACAGTGCTAAGTACTGTGCCACCATGCTGCTGGATAAATGGGAGATGGATGGATAGATGGATGGATGGATGATACAAGACTCATTCATATATATAAACGTATACTGTGGATCAGCTTTACATGCTACACAACACATTTAAGGATGATCAAACTCCAACATCATGAAACAGAATGCTTAATTACAAATAGACACAGTTATAGAAGTGCAAAAAAATCTGTCTTAGAGACAAAAAGGTGAAGCATTTTCTCTAGGTGCGGATATGGATCAATCAACTCACTATGCACTAGGACAGTGGACTGTGAATGCAGAATATCGTCAACACATTTCCATTTGTTAGGTTATGCTTTAAAACTGGACTATATATCTAGGAGGGAAGACATTTCACAAACTGACCTGTTGCAATGATAGCAATCTTCTTACAGAACCACACTCAAATTCAGTCAGCTCTTTAGAACAACTGATCCTTTCACAAATGTTTCACAGACTGTATGGCTAGGTGCTTGAATGTATACACCTGCGGCAATTGGACTGAAAACATGAAAACACCTGTATTCAAAGAGGGGGCTTAGTACTTTTATTCATACAGTGTAGCTGGACAAGCTGATGAATGACCTCTTTTTGCCAAATAGACATAAGGGATACTTCACAAAGCATGACCTGAGCTTGATCTACAGTCACTTATCAGAGATGTGGGTGTTTAACTGTTTTATTACCAAACTGTATGACTTAATTTAGCATATAGTTATAGATGTGTATCAGTAGAATTCATCTGAAGGGTTAGAGTGACCTTTTTGGATGGGCCTGGACCCCAAGGTCCATCCATAATGCCGGTGCCAAGGGTATGCCTTTACTAAAACCACAAGTTTCCCTTTCTACTCATCTGTCCTGATCTTGCTCTTTTCCCTTCTTCACTTTCTGTGTGTGTGTGTGTGTGTGTGTGTGTGTGTGTGTGTGTGTGTGTGTGTGTGTGTGTGTGTGTGTGTGTGTGTGTGTGTGTTTTTTTTTTTTTTTTTTCTCTCCCCCCATGTG
>VUQJ01044317.1:64432-76960 GCA_015108635.1 Andinoacara biseriatus
TGTGCTGAGCGTGTTAGCTACGTTTCCTTCCTCCAGATCATTTGATGCAGCACTCTATTCTTCTGTCGGATAGCCCTTACAAACCCTGAGAGTGCTTTGGGTCACTGGCCTGACAAACGACACACTAAGCATAAACCAAATGGGCATGTTGTTACAGAATAGTGTGACGGCCATGTTGGTTAAGCACAGCCTTGATGCACAGCCTTCATGGTTCAGGGTAGGAACCATACATGCAGATACTTTTAAATTTCTAAAAATTACGGGCATTAGTAGCTGGAGCATGTTCATTTTTTGTCTCCTCTTTCTGGTTTCGTTGCAGCAATTTGACCACAAAGGCCTATTTTATAGTCACATCCCAACCAGTGATACTGAGATGTATCTGCAATGTGAAGTTTTGATGTAGGCTCTAATCTATGGTGCAATTAATTGATTCTGAGGCTGGTAACTAATGAAATTGGAGAGGTGCAGTATGTCTTCGTCTTCCTTTACTTGGGTGATCCTGGTGAGATACAGTTTTATCATAGCTTTTGCTGCAAAGAGTGAACCAAGTTCTTGAAATTTTCTGAATGACCTTCTCGTCTTAACACGATTTGGACTTTAGTTTCTATTAGTTGAGCATGTCTTGCCATAATACAATATTGCTACACCAATCCAATGGTGCTATCTGCTGTATACCAACACAATCTCAGCACAAGACAGATGATGGTCTCAAACATTTTAACAAGTCAAGAAATTCTACCATTTAACTTTTATAAGGCTCACTTCTTAAATGAAAAGCATTCCAGTTCCAGGACCATCTCAGGAGGGTAAGATATTGCCATAGCCCTCAAAATCTATGAAACACTCTGTATGGCAACATATGTATTGTAAAATAAAATAAATCAAGAAATCTGTTTCCATCAGCCTGGCTCTTCTTCATTTTTGTCAACAACTCTTCATGTAGTCTACTTCAGACTTGAAGGATATATCGCTGGGGACTGCAGTATTTGGATGAGTGGTTTTATTTTTTGGCTAAAAATGTTTTTTGTTGCACTTTCAAAGACTTTTGCTAGAATGGATCAGGCAGATCCACTTTGCTGTTGTCTGTTGTTTTGCTGTCACAAGGCCTTCGCCATCTGAAGGAGGGTTCACAGCAGGGCTGAATACAGTCCCCAGAAAAATGTTGCAAAAAAAGATTATTTAAATGGAAACATGTGCATTGAACACCCTGTTTTGTTTCCTAAGCACTGCACCTTTTTTTTTAGACTTAACATGCATCAAGTTTTCAGTGCCCGCACAAGTGTAACCTCAGCTTGGATAAATACTGAGTTTATTAACTTAAGGCATCTTTTTCATTATTACAGCAGCACACGTACCATAATTGCCACAATCAAAAGGCATGATCTCCCTGTTTTTTGAGTTTTTGACTTTTTCCTTTCAGTAAGTACAAAGCCCACAAGATCAGTGCTCTGCCCTGATAAAAAACATTTTTTATTATAGGCCTGTGATGTGGGCAGAACAACTTTAAATGTTCTGAATAAGCAGGTTTTGATATTGTATAAACAAACAGAAAATCTCGAAGGTCCTTGCTTAATGATGAAGTTCACCCTTATATTTATTTGTATACCTGTGTGTTTCACCTGCTCCAAGTATGTCTTTTTACAGGCCCAGTGCTGTCTGAATTTCTGTCTGAATTTTTCTCTGAGATATTCTTGAAAGAAACGGTTTAGAACATCACTGGGAAAACTTGATCCGTTCACGCGACTGTCCAGCAATGCAAAAAGACTTCATGGGTTTGAAAGGAACACTGAATCAAACTTCAGGACCCGTATGATGGATTACAAGTGAAGACATACTTACTTAATTAGCGTCTGGCACCAAAGACAGAGACACAGATAAGCTAAAAGAATATTAAAAGTTAAAAAAAAGATATTCCATTAATGTGTCATAAACTCTTCTTTACATTCCTGCTTATTATGCTCTAGTCCCCGTGCCCTCATCCGGACACAATGCTCCCCTGTCGAAAACTGCAGAACACAGACAAAACGCTCACTTTGTCCGCCTAAGCAAATAATTACTCCGATTAATTAGCCATGCTGTGGCTGTGATAGCTGGAGGCAAAAATTCCATTAAAAAGAGCTAAAACACAGCAGAAAATAGCTGTACCATCACCACTGGAGGGTGCACTCTTGTGACCTTCTCTGACAAAGCCTGGGAAAGCAGATGATGTATAGGATGAGCTCCTTTCAGACACAGGACAGTTTGACCTGTTGACTTTTCTGCCGCTGAATGGATCTCATTTGAGGTTAAAATATTAATTCGTTCAGACTCTGTGGGCTTCGCTTTGCCAGGGAAATGAGAATGGGGCATGAAACATGAGAACTGAGTATGATTTTGGTTCATTATTCTGAGGTGGTCGGAATGTTTCAGTTGTTTCTGAGGCTTTCTGGGAGACCATCCTCAGATATGTGGGAGTTTCGTTTTCACTCACTTTTACATTCAAATACTGTTTCATTTGTTTTATGCACCACATTCTGCTTGGTTAGGTTTAGGAAAAGATCATAGTTTTGCTTTAATAATGCCCATTCAAGATGTTGGATGGTGGGTGAGCCTAGGGTATCCAGTGTACTAAAATGTGTCACCAAAGGGTTCTGGGCAAACACACAGCAACGTTACTCACCAGCTGCTGAACGTAGTGGAGCATTAAGTCGACCGGTCTTCTAAGTTGGTGGAGACCAAACACAAAGTAAAAAGAGTTGTCACTCAGTGGAGGAGTTCAAATGAATCTCTGCTACTGCTTGCTTACACGCCTGCTGCACGAACTTTCAAAAATAATATTGCAGCATTAGTGCTGCTTGTTGCGTTGCTTCCAAAAATTAATGCATTAATGCTGTACACTTGGTCTTTTATAACATGAACATCTATTTGATTTGTTGAGTGGTCGTCAAAAAGACCAAAAATAAAAAAAAAAGGTTTTCAGTGACTGTGTGTCTGTTTTTATTACCTCACCCACCAATAGGTGGAGAGTTTTGTTTGTTTGTCTGTTAGCAAAATAACTCAAAATTAATGAAACTTGCTGAAACTGTGAAAATATAAACCGAATAAAATATATCCAGACTGAGATATATGTGGGAGGTATTTTTAGTTGTATATAAAATGTTAAGTCTCCAATCGCTCCCATTCTTCTTGTCTTCCTTTTTTGGCTCTTCTATCACCATCTGGCTACATTACTCACTAACTGACTAATATGTCTTACAAACGTGTACTATTTGTCCAAAGATGAGGACAGAGTTCACTGGGATGGCAGACTAATGTTTTAGCAAAGAGAAGTAGTTATGATCTGCCAGTAGAGTGAAAGGAATAAGAAGAGGAAGAATGGTGAGGGGGTTTTTTTTGTTTGTTTTTTTTTTAATTTTAGCATAACACCCACCATTTGCGAAAGAAATTTTGCATTACGCTCTCTGCAGTGAAAACTGTAGTGTGTATGCTCATCTTCCCCCTGCTGTGTTGTAGCAAAACTGTGTGGCTCTGTACACTCAAAATATGAAGTCTGCAGTCCATTCGTCTTGTATTGGTGTGCTGTTGAACGAAGATAGGTTAATGAATAAAGCGCTGGATCTCAACATATTATTATCTGCAATGAACTGACCTGACGACCTTACACAGTAAGATCGCTCTAAAAAAAAAACAAAAAAAACCCAGAAGATTAAGTTATAGTAGACTTGGAGCAAGCTCTTTGGGACTCAAAACTTTTACACCCCCTAGTGGATCCCATAGGAATATCACTGTTTCACCATTGCACATTATGTTTGTGCCTACAGTATGTGCGTGTACTTGTCAAATCCTAATGGAGAGCTCTTCAGTTATCCATATTACAACGTTAGAGACCAGCAGTAGGTCTTTATTTTCTCTGTGCCTCAGTGCGTGTGTGTGTGCGCATGTGCGTGTGTGTGTGTGTGTGTGTGTGTGTGTGTCCACTGCAATTCCTGCACACAGATTTCTCGCAAATAATAGTTTCTCTCTTTGCTTGGGCAGGACGAGAAAATGATCTCATTGGGCAAGAATGCAGTAATTTGATTTCTATTTTCAAATGAGTTTTCTCTTGTTTCATTCTGCAGCATTTCTAAGTGCTTTGTTGCTGCTCGGTCTTGTTCAGTAAAATGGTTTAGGCATTTCCACGTGTAACATGTACTGTTTCATTCCCCCAATTTCCCTTTTGCACAATCACTGATTATCAAGGAGAATTTCATCTGTACGTTGCAGAAGCGCTGATATATATATATTTTTTTTTACTTCCAACAAGCACTATTCACTTGGTAGTGATGGACTTTATTCGTAATGGAAAGTATATTTCAATTATTCTGATGGTGGACACACATGGCTAGATCCATCCTGGTGGTAGTGGGGTGTCCAGTAAAAGCACTTTGCCACCTTAGCGTCACACCACAGGTGGTAGGGGAATGTAACCAAATATATTCACTATATAGCAAGATGCGTGGCAACACTCGCCATGCTTGTGGCAAAGTTAATTTAGAGCTCTAACAGGTATGACAGAGCAAGGGAGGGTGTGTATGTGTGTGTGTGTGTGTGTGTGTGTGTGTGTGTTGGGTTGACACCCAGGAAAAGGTTAGACTCCTAATAAAGGAACCATGGGGCAACATCTAGATATGTGAGCGTCATATCTTGCATATAATCACACAGTCGTCTGTGGTCTTTGATTTGTGTCTTTGATTAGAAAACAGAGTGGCATTGTGCGATAGACCAAAATCCACGTCATGACTGACTCCTCATGGTCACACAGAGCCAGGGAGGCTAACCAGGGCTTGAATTAGTCTCTCCGCCCATCTGAAGGAACCTTGTGAAAAGTTGATACTGCCAACCCAACACCCATCCCTTCACCTTCCCCCCCTCCTCACGATCCAATAGATGGAATGCTCCTTACACCCGCAGGAAGCAGCAGAGGCCGTCTCGATAGCATCCGCCATCTATTTTATTTTTTCTTATTCTTATTTTTCAATTTGGTGTCTGGGGAAAGGTCAGGATTAGTTATCGACGTGGCTCTGTCTAAGCCAGAGACAGGGAACCACTGCCGCTGCCATGGGTCCCCTAAAGCCATTTTCCTCAGCCCCAGCAGTAGCCTAATCTGTGTGTAGGTGTGCGAGCGTGGGTGCACGTGATTGTGAAAGCACCGGTGGGTTTGTGCACATTTGTGTGCGTGTGTGCTCTTAATATCCAGGTGTGTATTTAAGTAAAACCCTTGCATTCATATTCTACCCTACATTGTGTTTCATAGACAAGTCTTCACATTGTGTACTGTGTATATGTATGCCCTCACACAGTTGTATTTGCATGTATTTGCACAGAAATTGAGGAAAAGCCACCCAGCGCCTCACTCTGCAACTTAGCATTCCAAATACATTTCAAGTGCTTCCAAATGCTGTTGTGTACTATTTCAATCAGTCTGTCAACTCACCCGCAGGCTTTAGTCGGTAGTTTTTTAAGTGGCAGAGTCCACTCCACAAAACTGATTACATTCCACTTTCCTGTACCATCCTACCTTTCTTCTTTTGTCATCTCCCATCCATTCCCAAACTAGCAGTGATTCCCACTGCGAGAGACTGCTGTCTCACAGTCCCAGGCCTGTGAAATGATGATAGAGGAGCAGCAGCTCTTTATCCATCAGTCTTTATCTCTCCCTCTTTGCTCTCCCCCACGTCCACGGCCACCACCACCACCACCTCCCGTATGTTAGACCAAGTTCTGGTTGTGGTCAGTCTGATGGTGACGGATGTTCCTGGTCGGACGGGGCTAGGGAGCCCCCTAAGGTCATCTCACCCCCCACCTCAACTCCAGTCCCCCAGCAAGGCCTCTGTAGGTTAGAGGTCAGAGAGTGATGGAAAAGATAGAAGAGAAAGAGAGAGAAGAGCGCTGAAATGAGAAAAAGAAAGTTCACTAAATCCTCCTTCGGTGCTCTTTAAAGGTTTTGTTTCCTCCGTGTTCCTCTTCTCCGGGAGAATTTAAGCTGCGGGAGTGGTGTGATTTGTTTCATGTCATCAATTTATTTTGAGTAGTGCATTGCATTATTTAGCTGATGCTTATCTCACCCTCAAAATTACTATCTTGTCTCGACTGGCACAGAATAGCATCCGTATCTCTTGTGCTCATCAAGGCGTCTCATTTATTAACCAAAAGGAATTCTGAGCAGAGGCAGATATGCAAAAATGATTAGATGCTCAAAAATTTGATGCTATCTGTCAGCAGTTGGTTTTTCTTCATCTCTCTGTAGCCGCTAGATCTTTAAAAGACATTAGCCACATACTGTAAGAAATAAATCAAACAAATGGATTAGCAGGGCTAAATAGTTGTCAGGAGCCTCACAAGGCCTTATGAAGACAGATCTGCCTCTTATGGAGGCAATCAGGTATGGAACTTATCATAACAGAAATTAGGAGTGAGACCAATTTTTTATTCCACAACCCAAGGCTATATTTCCATAAAAACTAATGGCCAAGTATATTACTCAACTATGCTGACTTATGTGCTGGCTCCCCTGTACTTTAAACATACATATATGTGTATATAGTTTTAAAATTGTGAAGATTAATGTGGTGCTGCATTCAGAGATAAGGTGGAGCCGGGTAATGTGATAGGCTTGCCATTAATGTGTGCCTCTGCGACTTGGCATGGGGAAAAGCAGCGGCAGCGGTAGTCCATGTTTGTGCCCTCGTAAGAAGAGCCGCATTACAGCATCAACAGATATGCAGCTCATTTTTGGGGCCACACAACTCACTTTAAACACGGACAGACTGTAGTTTTTCATGGTTTTCTTGTTGGCAAAAGAGGAACCGATTTACCAGCAGACACAGCACAACATCGTGAATTCTGTGTTCTGTTTCTGGCTGCCTGACAAAGTCCAGTAGTCACCTTTTTTTTTTTGTTATGTTCTCCTGTGGGGAAATGTCTGGCTCTGAAGCTAAGCTGCTAAATACTCCACTAGTTTATCTACACCAGCTAACTTGCCAATGTTAGCTGGTGTGGGAAAGGTAGCATAGAAATATGATCGATGAGAGACTCAAATGATACAGTCTGCTGGACATGCAAAGGTAGCCTTAAGGTGCCTATGTTGTGTTTAACCCTCTGACACCAGAAAGAGTCAAGCTGGTTTTTCCACCTCCTCGGGGGGAGCCCAGAGCCATTCCAATCCCCGAATGAGCACCTGTGTTTCATCAAGCCTCATCACCTGTGGTATTCATGGCCAGCTCAACCAGCCAGTCTCCACCAGATTATCTGCCTCTTCGTAGCACTAAACAGGCTCAGTTTTGTTGCTTTTTGGAATTTCGTTCCCCACCTGAACTTAGATTTCTCCGTTAGCCTCAGGATTAGACTCCTCTTCATCACTACCCTCAATTTCTCCAAGGGCTGGTCATCACGACACAGGATTATAACCGGCAACTCTCACCTGCTAATCACCTGCTTGCTCACTCTCCTATGGCTCTCCTTCTTCTTGGTAAAGAAGACTCCCTGTTGGAATACAAACTGCTCCCCACCTACGAGGCGCCACGATTCCCCATGCCATTCAGTCCCTGCTCTATTCCGTCAGTGTGTAAATTAAAGACTTGTGTTTTTGTCAAATCCATTTTCCGTGGTTCCTTGTTTGGGCTCTGAACTTAAGTTCACAACTTCAAGTTTAGCCGGTTCATGACAACCTATTCGTTGGTGAGATGGAAGTTATAACCCGTCATATCGTGGTTGGTTTTTACAAATTTCTAACGCTGTCGGAATTTTGTTCAAGGCTGTATTACTTCTTTAAAACATGGCGCCATGACCAAAGAAATCAGCACAGGTCATGTCAGCGATGCTTTGACTTTGACAGACAAAATCATATGTTGCATACCTGAATTTGGCCAAACTTCCTTTCACAAAAGAGTCAGCCAAGTAAAAATCTAACTGTTTTGAAGATCTAAATACATTACCTTGGATTCTGTAGTTGTGACATGTCTTAACTATCTTAAGACAACAAAATACTTAATATTTAAAAAAAACTGTTTGCTACTCCAGACCCAGCTTGGCATGTGGTTATCTGCCCTGTTATTTCTTATAAATGAATTCGAAGAGTCAGATCTGGTAAAAATGCTTAAAAGGTTTATTGACTTTGTCTCAAAATAATTTTTAAAGCCGCTTTTTCCTGGATGTTGTACTTCTAATCGGCAGTACAGTAAGTCACAAAAACTTACACAAAAGCATCCTATTTTTATTACTACAGCAGCCAAGACTATCCCTAAACTCTACTGTGCACGTGCAATAACACAATTGGCTCATAGGTTTCCTGCTTCAGCTGTTGATAGGCTCTCTGTGAACAGGGGCAGGATAACCATCACGTTTACTATTACAGAATTCCCTCTTAAATTTCTATTCATTGCCATGTCTCTCTCTCACATATCTGGAGCCCTAATTGTAGCCGATCGCACCCACTGTTGTAAATCATAGAGACACCGGACTTTAGTGTGCAAATTCTAGCAGACCATAATGGAGTAAATTTTAGACTCTTCTCGCTCTGTATAATCACCTCTGGAATGGTTGCTGTTGCACAAGCACCCTCATTTGTATAGTTTAAGTTTGTGTACTGCATGCTTGGATGCAAATTTCATCTAGCCCTGCATCTGTAACTGGAAGAGGATGATGATTGTTTTAGAGAGTTAAACTTCCAAAGCTAGACAGGTGGCATGTAAAAATGTCATCACTGTAAAACTTCCCGCACGTGAAAATGGGAAGGAAAGGGGAGGGTGGGGGCACAGCACAGCAAGCCAAAAGGCCATTAAAATCTGCGATCATTTATTTCCACTCCTTTGTCTAATCCATCTCTCTGGGGAATGGTTCTGTCCTTATCCACCCAAGGCTACCAATCTATTCTCCTGTCTGTCTCCATGCATCAGAATTAACCTGTGAAACAGTCAGACATGCTCTCTTTTTCTTTTACCCCTTTTTCTTCTTCTGTCGCTGTCTCTGGTTGGCTCAACCTCCTTTCCTGATTTGTTTCCTTTTATCTCTCCTCTTACTCATTCCCACAGTCTGTGATTGCGCCGGTGTCTTCCCGGTCTCACCTTTTTCTTACCCAGCACCTGTTCTTCCCCTCTTTCTCTCTTCCCCTCTCTGTCAGAAATGTCTGCACAAATTCAATTCAAATCATATCCAGAAAAGAGCGAGCAACAAGACTTTGTCAATGGCAATTTAATCCATGGTGAGCAAGGTGTATGCAATGCTGTGCATGTTCCAGGAAGCTGTCTGATTGCATTTGGATTTGTGCAGATCTGGTTGCCGCTCAGTTATTGAGAGAGGAAAATTATACAGAAAGAGACACCTGACTCATTTTTCACAATGTACTTTAATTTAGCTTTTTGTATATTTTTGAGAGCGACGTTTATTTAAGTTGTGATAGATTTGTTTTTCCAAAAGAATAGATGTGCTTTTGTGCACAGGGAGAGTGGGGTGGGGCACTTCCCTCCCTAACCTTGTATTTTGGGATAATAAGAATAAGAGGCCTGAAGCATGCAGCTCATCATTCACTGCCTCACTGGTCATGAAAAGCCAGAAAATAAAGGTAGTGCCTCAAACCAAGGTCCAATTCCCCATCAGGCCACATCCCCAAGGTTAGCCACACCATTGCGCTGTCACGTCAAGAAATAAAAAACTCCCATCTGGCTCCCCGCCCGACACAAACGTCTTTTCCTAATGGCTGCCACAAAGTCCCACTAAACATCGAGTGAATATTTATAGACTATTAATAACCTATGTGTAAACGGCTAGTGTCACCAGCCGGGTGAAGCAGATGATGGGGAATCATAGTCAGGGAATTGATATTGGCTCAGACTTCCCTAAAGGTAGATAAATGGGCCTTAGTAGCTCAGACTCGTGTGCACATGGGATTGGCTGCCAGGAATCCCAGACGGAGAGGTCTGTGATCTGAGCCCGTCCAAATTCCAGCAATATAATTGGTGTAATCGTGTGATGAATTGCAGCTATTTAGCTTTCCTTTTACTATCTGCAAGCTTCAGCAATTTTTCATATAAAGGTATAACCAACTGAGTTCATGGGGCATTTTCTTGTCGGAGAATTGGGAAAGGACCGAGGCGATGTTAAATATGTACAATTGGGCAAGTAATTAGATTAATAAGGCCTAAATGAGCAGCAGGCCAGAAAGTGAAACCCAAAATCCCTCATCCTTTGAGAGTCCGGGGTGAAACACTTTCTGTTCTAAGTTTAAATGAAGCCTGAAAAAAGTTTCCACGCTGCGGTTGCTTCGCTCGTTTTCTCCCTCGGACTGACTTTAATTCCTCCCCCTGTTCATCTCTCTGTTCACGAAAGAGATGTTCAGCAGAAGTAATAATGAAGCAAAACTTGTGAAGCTCTGAAGGGAGAAAGACATGTGAGAGAAGAAGAGGCACTTTAGGATTACTAAACTCTATTCACTCATAGGCTGTATAAGTCTCGTGTCAGATCTCTGATTCGGGTAGTTACAGCATGATATAGATTCTTTTTTATACCTGAAGGTTTTATTGATTAAAATGTATGGGCCAGCTATGCTGAGTGCACAAACTCAATCAACTGTGAATGGCCAAGAAAAACCCACGGAGGCTCCAGAATTTTCTTCTATGAACAATATTACAGAATAATTATAAAGAATTTATGAACAGATTAGGAGACACTGACACACCTGTGAGGCCATACTTACACACTAGTAAATATATTCTCTATGAAAGTCCTAAACTGCTGATGTTTCACAGGTGTATTTAACTTCTTTATTTAGCCCGATCACAAAATGTCATTCTCTTGCAGCACAAATGAAAAAAAAAATCAGACAGTCACCAAGGCCATTAGGGTTCATTGTCTCACAATGATAAATTTCAAAGGATAAATGACAACTATGAGCTGCCAGCAGCACTACAGGAAGCATCGGGGATCACTAAAGCGATTATAGATTCATCCTTTGGGGATCATGAATATATTTGCCAAATTTAATATTGATCCAACAGTTGATATAACATATCAGTATTTATGAAGACAAAATTGTCCATCTGCTAATGTCACAGAAGGTTTCACCACTATGATCAGGACACTGTGGAGATCACGAACATCTGTACAGAACTTCTCACCAAATTAAACCAATAATTTCCAGGAGGCACACATAAGGCTGAAAAAAACATACAAAGATAGTTAACTTATTTGTGCCTGATCACATCAGCAAATGCACTGTACTTATTTTGGTTGTTACTTTGTTTTTTGAGGGGGGCATTTTTTCATTTTTTTTTTTTTTAAATAGTCATGTTGGTACCACAGGCAGTATATATAGGCAGTGGGGTTATCCAAAAAATAGTAACTAACTGACACTAAAAATGACCATTTTCACCCCCTCCATCTCTCACACAGCTTCACACAGCACCACTGAAAACAGGCAGCCACACAGCACTTCACACCACTAGCAGCTGAACACGTGAATAGCAACGTATCATAAAGACTGACACTCCAGTCTTTATGGAGAATGTGTCCACATTTATTTATTCTGGAGGAATATGAGTTCAATATGAGTCGATGAGTCAGTGACGCTCACTTCTTACCGACGACAGTAATCTGAGGTGAGTCGTTGAGGATATCCTGAATTTTTCTATTGGAAAGCGCTGCTGTTTTTGCCACTATTAGCTGCTGTTAGCTGGCATTAGTGAAACTGTCTTTGAAATGGATCTAAGATTGCTGGCTGGGGACACTTAGAGAATAAACTCTGAAATGATGTGAGAATGTAATCAAACTGTTTATCAGAGGGAGAGTGTGATTTTTAAGAAGCTGGAGCCCGACAGCTGGCATAATAACCAGCTGTTGTTGTTGTCGTCATTGTCAGCTGTCCAGAGATGGGTGGGTTGCACGTCTAATCTGCTGACAGTAAGTAACTGCAACAAAATCAGGAATAAATATATTCACAAATATTCACATTTTCATGTGTTAGAACTTTCTAGTTACATATGCAAAACACAGGCGGAACGGCAATGCCCATCTTCAGGATGGTGCGGCAAAGTGGCGGCTTCCACAAATTGGCGCCATGCACTTAATGGATTAATTCTAAGTTTATGAGAAAGCATCAATTTGTTGAAAGACGTAATTACACACTATTCAATGTACACTGCTAAAAAAAAAATTTAAGAAACACTTTTAGCAACAAGTCAATTAAACCTCTGGGATATTGATCTGATCAGTTAAGTAGCGGAGGGGGTATTTAATCAGTTTCAGTTGCTTTGGTGTTAATGAAATTAATAACAGGGACACTAGAGGGGCAACAATGAGTCAACCCCCAAAACAGAAATGGTTTAACAGTTGGAGGCCACTGACATGTTTTCCCTCCTTATCTCTTCAGACTGGCTTAATAGTTCTGCATTTGGCTAGGGTCAATGTCACTACTAGTAGCATGAGGCCATACCTGGACCCTACAGAGACTGCACAGGTAGTCCAGTCCTCCAGGATGGCACATCAATATGTGCCATTGCCAGAAGGTTGGCCGTGTCT
>VUQJ01044319.1:0-11983 GCA_015108635.1 Andinoacara biseriatus
ATTAAAACGTCATAAAAAAAAAAAAAAGAAAAGAATATTGGAATTGCAATTCTATTCCCTGCACATCAAGAACTACTTCTTCGACTTTGCTATTAACAAATAAAAATTACGACGGTTACAGGAGAAAACCACTAAAAACCTGGACTATAAAGTCTGACAAGATTGAGGATGAGAAACTATCACAAAAATGGAATTTAAAATGCTTTGAAAAAACACAAACGCACACACTTGTCCCTCGACTACAGTCTTGCCCAGCGCATACAGCGTAACAGCGGGAAGGATTCGAGAGTGCATCATTGGCTGCACCAAAGACCACAAAGCCTGGGAATAATGCTGCATCATCAGATACTGCTGGCAGGCCAACCCAATTAATCACACTCATGGGGACTAGTTGTTGCCTGTCTTTTAGCACTGTGCATGTTTTTATGCCTCTAGAATCCCACCCACTTGGTGACATTTGGGAGACTTCACCTAGTAGCAAAATCGAGGGAGCTGTGTAAATATACTGTTAATGGCACTTTTGGCTTCAAGCTCCCCAGGGAAGCTTGCCGAAATGAGCTCTACTCTCTTATTTCCTCTTATCAACTCAGTATGAGAGGGGTGAGGAGGTATGAAAGATTGTGGGGGAAAGAGACCTAGGCGCCATGAGAGTGAGAGAAAGACAGAAAATAACGGAATCGTTCAAAGAGCACAATTCAGTTGACAATGTAACCCATCAGTTGTTTATTGACTGGCTCAACTGGTGGAAAGAGAGTGTGGTTGTGGTCTTCCTCACTGCACTGCACTGCACTGCCAAACCCATTATTACAACTGATCCAAGTTGCAAATGTAAACACGCAAGCGTAAATCTTGTATGACTGCACTCATCCTCTTCTTGGCCTCCATTTCCTGATTCTGCTACGGTCTTAAATAACAATATTGATGTCAACACCTCCAATATACCTGTCAGAGCATACAGCACAGAAAGCAGTGCACTAGATAAGGAGGGGAAATTTATGATAGGGGTTTAATTTTTATTGGTGCCGCACCCTATGGGTAGCCTGGAAAGAGGAGAAGTGAGAGAAATGAAAAATGACTCTTCTACTGCAAAGATGAAACTTGAGAATGAAAATTAAAAGTTACCAATAATAATAATCACGAGGAGTGGAATACTGTGGCTTTAACATTAAGGTTCACTTGAGAAACCATGACTCTTGACTGTGAAAGTGCCATTGCACCCAAATATAAAAACCTAACATCTCTCTCTATTATCTCTATTGATATTCATCTGTTACTTACCAATACAATACAGCTGATAGCTCAATAGCAACGTATCACTCGAGAAACAGTGTCCCCATTATGGAGACTAATCCACAGACCCCACTGTAAGCAGTCTATTTTCCATTTTCATATGGTTTATGGATTATACTGAGTAACAAAGGCCTTTTTTTCCCTGGAAAACTGTACAGCTGTTCATCATTAAGATAGTTCTTCATTAAGCTCTAACGGAAATGATGAAGACAGAAATTGTAAAAATACATCTCTTAAAACTTTGGCAGATAAACGGTCGCGTAATTACGGTAATTCAAAATTCGCTTGATCAGACGTTTCAGTGGTGATACGCTCGGCGTTAACCAGCTGTTCATGGCAAGTAAGTGCAGGTAACAGGTGCATCGGCATCGATCGCCCGCTGTTAAAGGGATCCAAAGGTTATATTCCTATATACAAAGTTGTTATTGATGCTGGTATAATACAACCTGAATAAGCTATTTGTGTTAGCAGGAGAGTGGTAGTGTGTAATTACTATAAACACCCGACTATGTGGTAAAGTGGTTGATGAAAGAGAACACCTAGGTGAATAACAGCTAATAAAAATTATGTCTGGCATGTGTATTTGGTTCACAGTACTATGAAAAAGTCTTGAGCCACCCTTCATTTCTTTGAATTTTGTCATGGTCCTGGGCCATTGGCCCGGTGTTTTGTGTTCGTTTTGGTTTCTGTTTATTTCTAATGTCCTTTAGTCAGTTTATTTCTAGTTCCTTGTGTTTCCATGTGTCAAGTCCACGTCTTTGTTTCCCGTCGGGCTTCCTGTTTTATTTTGATAGTCTTTTGGTCCCTGTCTGTCATGTTCAGTTTTGCTTCCCCTCGTCTCGTCTGGTTAATTCTGTTCAGCCTTGCCCCCACCTGTTGCCTGTTCCCTAATTCCTCTGTGTGTGTATTTAAGTGCCCAGTCTGTGTTTAACCATTATCGCGTCGTCTTCAGTATTTTCCTCCCGCTGTGTGCTCCTGTACCCGACTCCTGCTTTTGTTCCTGTTCTGTCTTCCAGCAATAAAACTATTTATGTTCACGTCCGTGCCCAGTGTCCTACACTGAGGTCCTCATTCCTGCCTGCCACACAGCCGATGCATGCCACAATCATAGCCTGATTCCTGGGGACAAATTTAGCGTGCAAAATTATTTGCATGTCAAAAAGAAAAAACTTCCTCACGGTTGCTCTTATCACATGATGTGCAGCCTTTGGGCTTGGACATTATCTCTTTCACGTACAACAGCTGTTTGGTCTTTAGGTCACAGCTGGACACTGAGCTCTAATCATCAGGGATGATCTTGGACATGAAGTTAGTGTAGTTTACAGCGCAAACTTAGGACCATTGCAAAGTTACAAGTGGTTAGACTTCCAGTGAGCAATTCAAATGTAGCAGAAGCACTGGTAGCGGTCCATATGCACAAAAAGAAATGAAAGGCGGATCGGCCAAATTTTAATCGGGTAGGGCTCTTGATTGTTTATGAGGAGTCGAGAAACTCATATTGCTCCATGAGAAATTAATCTGAGCACTTAAGAGCACACAGCATTACTATGCTGTACTCAAATCTTTGCTTTTCAGCTTTGTAAACATTTTAAGGTCTTCTAAGACCACAACAACAATGACTGAATTTTTAAATGGAGAACCAGAGCCTTTTAATCCTTTTGCACTTTTGAATTTTTAATGTGAAAGTAGAAGAAACAATTAGGAAAAAGAGAGCTAAGCAAATGTTGCTGTACTGGGGTCAGCTTGATTTTATTTTACTCTAGAGAAATTTAGAGACAATTTTGGTGGGGAAAAAAAAAATCCTCCTTCATTTTAAAAGTGAAAACATTAGATAACCCTCGAGATCCGGGTACTGGAGTTTGTTCTATCTGGTTAACGCTGCAACTGAGAAGCTTTAAAGTTTGTTTAGTGTCAGCAAGGTTGAAAGAGCAGCACAGCAGGAGAGAAATACAGAGACCAAGAGGGAGAAAGTAGAAAGTGAGGGGGAAGACCGGGTCGAGTCCTCAAAGTACCGGACTGTTCTACTTAAAATCTTTAAATAGGGTGATTCACTAGAATGCTTTGCTCTCATCTGTCTCATCTAAACCAGGGGCTGAGCATCAAGAGGAAAGTGGGTTGGCGTGTGAACTGCAGGGCAGGTCGTACCATCACTAGAAGAGCCAATCGGATAGCCCACAGGGATCAATAAAGGTTCTTCATTAGTGGATCACTGTCCTGAAAAAAGGACACAAATCCTGATAAACAACCACCATACATAAAACATAAGCAAAGTCAAAGCAATAAGATAATGGATGCAGTGGAGAGTCGCCTTGGCAGCCAAGCTCCATCCGTGTGTTTAGCGGACTCGTTTACCTTCCATCTGAATTCTTCCTGATTTCCCGGTATAGCTGATTGCCTCTAATTTCAGCCAAGCATCTGGGGAAGTGGATTCATTTAGGAACAAAGAGCAGAGACTACTGGTCTTTGGATTGGGGAATGGCAGCTAAATGATCTCCAGTGGACACAGGCTTAAATGGAGGCTAAATGGCGACTCGGAACGCTCCTCTATCTGAAGCTCATTACCCGCCTCTCAATTCCCTAAAGACCTGGCTCAGCTTCATATTGCGCACTTTCCTGCCAGGAGGAGGGTGATTACAACATTTTGCTCGACAAAGAGCTGCCTTCCCCCTCACTTTTCTCATTGTTTCCTGTCATCTCCTTCACCCTCCCTTTCTCTCAGTGGTCACCCCCTTACTGCTGTGTTCCTTTTAGAATCCCTTTCTCGTGCACCTCACAGGCACCCCAGGCGATTCATACTGACTGATTAGTCTTTTTATCCTGCCTATGATTACAACACTTGGAGACAGGAGACTGTGAATGGTATGGCAGAATGTTTATTTGCTGACAGACAATAGTGAATAAGCAGAATTATGAATCACACATCGGCATGTAATCTAGACAATAACAATATTGGCAAAAACAACACAAAAGTGTATGGAAATCAAAAGCTGTTGGAAAGTGAATCACAGGAGAGCCACATAACGGCAAGCAGATGGGATAAACACTGATGTATGCACAGGGTATCATCCAGCCAGGGAGGAGCTGAGGCCTACGCATTTCTCTGCCAAGGCTCGATGTACTCGAGACCCAGATGGGCAAAGATGTCCTTTTCAGTTGTAGCTGCCAGGAACTCTTTCTAGAGAGAGGACAAGCAAACACAAAGTCAGTGACTTGTGCAGAAATATGCAGGAATTTGTCTCTAAGGCACCAGTGCATATCCATGGATTCTCAAGTTGAGGTTTCACTATTCCACAAAATGTTCATGTCTTGCACTTGCAGCCTCGCTTGTGCTTGTATTTCAACTCATATCTACACCGCAAGCTGTCTTTCGATTTAGGTTTTATTTGCCTACTTTGTCCCGAGGCTCAGACATGCTGTGATTCTACAGATTTACATTTGAGCATCCACCTCTCTTCTAAACCCATAAAAACTCTAACCTTGCTCTAAGTGATTGCTCTCTTTAACAGATGGGTATTTTCCCTGGCATATCACAACAGGGCTATTAACTACTGGCTGTCTACCAGTGCCTGGTGATGGGTTATGTCTTTATAGGAGTGGTGACGAGGCCTGACTCACCTTGGGAGCGAGACAGCCTGGAGAGAGAGGGGGCTGTGATTCTGACACATCCTGCCCTCAAGTACTAAACTGGACCTGACACGTTGCTGAGAGATGGTGGAAAAATCAAGAGCATGTCAGCTCCCGGAGCCAGCCAAAGGCAGAGATAACTGAGAGCAGCAAGTAGGAAGCCAGGAGAAGAAAAACACACTTCAAGGCACATCTCTCTATATTAAGGCTTGTTATTTAAAATGCAAATGACAAGTTTGGGCGCACTTTTTCAACGTGCAGTTTGGCCATTATCTCTATCGGGTATGGTTAAATAGTACAAAGTAAATGAGAATGCTGTGCTATTGCTGCAGCAAAGTCTAACAAGAGTGCTCACTTTATTTGGAAATAAAAATGAATCCGAGCATATTGGAAAACTCTTGAAAACTGTGATCCCTTAATTCATCTTTACCAATCTGTCAAATAATGCACTAAAACAAAATGCATAACGTGTCTCCACTTTGCACTGATCTACAGAAGAAATTTCATGAAGTGCTAGCTTCAGTCGCAGTCACATGTAGTTTCCATGGATGCCAACTTGTCTATGAATACTTGCCATTTGCTCTGTGAGCTGTAGTGAAACTACACTGGGATGGGAAACAGAAATAGAGGAAGTAAAAGTTGTGCCTTAATAAACAACATATTTTAAAAAGTACACATTTTCCTTTGAAGATGAGATGTTACATGCAAGCTACTGGTGACCGCAGCAACCTGCTTGTGACCAAAGTAATTGCAACAAACTTTTCAGTGCAGCACCTTCTTTGCGGCCAATTTCATGCCAGTGGCTGCCAGCAACCTCCAGCAACCGCTCTCCAACCACTCGGAGAATACACATTTTTCCCTTAACAACCAGTCGTTAGCAGGGGATCACTAACAAGTCTCTATGCCTGCATGAATGGGGCTTTTTTTCACGTACACATTTTTCTCTCATAACATGTAGTTGCTATATGGTGCTAAGCCTGTGTAACCAAGACCTAAGATACTATGGGGAACGTCACATTTATAGAACGGTAGCTTGTCAATCACACGGTAAAGCATACCTTTTTGACTCTAAATGGGACCTAAATTTACAAAATTAGCAATGTATTCAGCAACAATTGGAATTAATGACGGGACCATAGACTCATCAGAAAAGTGTTTACTAAGGTTACAGACAAGGAAGCTGTGTCATAGGCAGCTACAACCAGACTCCCTTCATCAGAATGAATGCATAAATGTAGGTTTAAGGTGGTATGTGTGTATTCCTCAGGCTTGCCTCCTAGGAGGTCTGGGACTTTGACGATTCTGTGCATTATCTCTGCTCTTCTTAGGACTGCATTTGTGTAGAATGAGACTTCTAATGTTTTGCCTGGAATCTGCTGGAGTCACTCTCTCCATTTGGGGGTTATTCCTTGAACCCTTGATACTTGATTTTTCAAAATATGTGCAAGATAAGATCTGGGCTTACATGGAGTGTTTTTTAATTGAATTTTCATTGTGAAGGACATTGTAGATATGAGAGCGTTTGAAAAGGGGTCATTACAGAAAGAAGTAAAGCATTATCACCTGTTACTTTTCTAAAAAACTAAAGCAGTGCGTTACTTAATTACAGCCTGGAGAGGGTTATTTGTTACCCTGCTTGTTACTCTACTTTCACGTGAAATGCACTGTCACGTAATTACCAGTCAACAATATAAACCTTAGGCTACAGTCCGACACACTACCATAAATCCCTATCCTAATGGCAACAGGCATACAAGCTTTCTTTTAGTGTTTATGTAGGAACACAAAACCGAACACAAAGGGACTCCAAAGTGATCCCCACAGTTGGCGTACACTCGGCTTTAACGTCACCCTGTCTTGGCTGGCTGCGTGTTAGCATCCTGTCTGTGCTGAGGTGTGTTACTGTAGCAGCATAATGCAGTTGTCTCTATGCTAGACGACGTTTGCGTTTTACAATTCCCACTCTTGTCCTTTCGTGCAATCAAAAGTAATGTCCATATCCTTATCTCAAAAGTTAAAGACCCCTCTTCTACAACTGGCCCACAAACCAGAAACAGCTGATTGTTGTGTTTTTCTATCCCCCTTTCTTGCACAGTAGCACAGTAATTCATTAAGTTACTATGTTACAAAAAAATGCAATGCGTTTACAGTGACAGTTTGGGATGCGCTACACCCAACAGTAATTGTGACTCCATAAAAAAATGTATGCCAGTTGCACGTTAGTCGGGTTGGATCATCTATTATTCTCTGACATCTTCAGTTTCCTGTCTTGCTGGTCTTGATGTTGCAGTATCGTGGGGATGGTAGAAATAATGGTCAGAACTAGTCCACATTCAATAACCTATCGTGTTTTCGAAAATCTGATGAATATCAGAGGCTAGTTCCTTCTGTAGCACTCAATTTATCTCTTGCACAGTACATTTAATCAGCAATGTCCAAAGAAATATTATCTCCCTTTCACAAATAAAAGTGTCCTGTTGGTGAAACAGTGTTACATTTGAGTAAAACCATCCTGAGGCCCATTAACTGGTCCACCACTGCCTGTATTTTTCACTGTTCTCATAACCCTGAGCCCATTTATTGCTCTAACCACTCAAAACACATGAAATGCAGACACCCATCGCTGCAGTTTATGATGTGGAACGCTATAGTGTATTAAACATACAGCTGATAAAAAGTACAGGCAGAAGGAAGAAAGGAAAGAACAAAGGAGAGTGCTGAGCAAAGCCAAAGTGGTTTGAGATAAATACATATTTCTAACAACACATGGCAGGGTTTATTGTTCGAAGGAAACAGAGGAAACAACTCAAGAGATCCAACTAAAGGAGAAAACACAGAGCACAGATGAGATTCTCAGCATTACCAATTTAGCCATTGTCCTGGATCAGAGCTAAAGCCCTCTGTCCGCTGCACTGTCCACTTTTTTCACTTCCTGCAATCCTTACATTCCCTCAGGGAGATGTTGCTTTATTTACTTACCACAACACAGTGTGGTTCTCTGAGAGATAAATCCGCAAACCTTATGTACCTCTGAGTTCTTCCATTTAAGCAAGAAAAGGGGGAAACTACACTTGAAATGGCAAGCTTTATTTCAGGGCTTTTTGATGGATGAAAAGGAGCTTAGAGTTGAAGAACAGAGAAACAGTTAATTAGAAAGAGAGGTTATCTGTCTGAGGCACTCATGTTGTCAGTGACTGGCAAAGCATCAGCACCACAAGCCAAAATGGCACCGGTGTACGTTACAGCGAGCCAGTGTCCTTGACTTAATAAGGCGCTAATCAGCTACATGTTTCTCTGTCCGCCACGTAATGACACCCCTCGTGGATGTGAGAGCATATCAGTTCCTGCAAAACATCTGCCCCTTCTCTGCCACCCGTCCCACTGCTTGATGGATGGAGCTGATGGATATGGCTGCCTGCCCTACTCCAGCCTGACACATCAAAGAGAAGGGAGGGAGACAGAGAGACAAAGAGAAGAGAGGGAAAACTTGGATAGCTGTTCACACCTACCCCGCCAGCACATCACCATCCAAAGGACAACATCACCCCAAACTGCCACAATAGTTTCACCACAGAAAAATTAATAAACTCCACATCCACAACATAGCGACAGTAAAATACTCAAATTTAGGAATATCCACTAACTTTATCTCAGTAAGTCGATGTTTGCTTTGAACCTGAGGTGGGAAGTAAAAAAGCAATAATGTATGGTTACTGTGTTTAAGTAGAGTTTGCAGGTCTCTATACTTTAATGAATGTGGGTTCCCATGATGCACTTCCCCGCTCACCTCTTTTCACTCTCTATGTTTTTACTCGGCATTTAATCATTAGTTATTATTAATCTCTGTTTCTCTTCCACAGCATGCATTTTGTCCTGTCTTCCTCCTCTCACCTCCAACCGGTTGCGGCAAATAATTGCCCCTCCCCGAGCCTGGTTCTGCCTGAGGTTTCTTCCTGTCAGAAGGGAGGTCTTCCTCCCCACTGTCGCCAAGTGCTTGCTCATTGTTGTTGGGTTTTGTCTATAATTATTTTTTTAGCCAGTGATGTTGGTGTCTTGTCAAAGCTTATGGAATTACGAATGCTGAAAAATACCATCAGATTTTGATCCACCGTGCAATACCATCTGGAGAGCATCTGATTGGCAAAGCCTTTGTTTTTTCAGCGTGACAGTGATTCCGAACAGGCTAAAGACCTCCATGTCCTCGCATGTGTAGCAAGACGCTAAGTGTGCAGTCTCCAGAGTGTCCAAACATGAAGTTAGCAAGCGGCTGTGAAATCTACAGTAAGTGCCTGTAGGCATTTTCCTATTATTTAGTGGTTTTGGTTTGGCAATAATTTGTTCCTCTGTTTGTTTCTGTGTGTAGCCAGACCCACTGCCACATTCTTTTGTGTGGTTTTTTTTTCTTTATTTCCTTTTTTGTATTTTACTCTTTGTATCTTTGTTGGCCATTAAAGCACTGCAAGAACCCGTGTTATTGTGTCCTGTGTGGCAACTAATTTCTTGGGATACAGAAATAAAACATGTTGCAGCTCAACATATACAGTAGTAGGTCCTCCAGCAGAACCAGGCTCAGGGAGGTGCAGTCATCTGCCGCGACCGGTTGGGGCTGAGGGGAGAGAGAGAGAGGACAAAAAACATGCTGTGGAAGAGAGTCAGAGAGTGAAGTATGAACAGAGTAAAAATGGTGAGTAAAAAGAAGCAGTGCATTATGGGAACCCCCCCAGCAGCCTAGGCCTATAGCAGCATAACTAAGGGATGGTTCAGGATCACCTGATCCAGCCCTAACTATAAGCTCTATCAAAAAGGAAAATTTTTAAGCCTAATCTTAAAAATAGAGAGGGTGTCTGTCTCTCGAATCAAAGCTGGGAGCTGGTTCCACAAAAGAGGGGCCTGAAAGCTGAATGTGTAAATAGGGTGTAAACAGTTGCTTTCAAACCAAACACTTTCAAGGCATTATGATGTCACTGTTTTACAGCTTGTTGAGCTACTCCACATTTGACAAAAATCATTCAATGCAGACATAAAATGTTTTATAGTGAAGGTGTTGATGGTTGCACCCAGTGTTCAGTCTGGCAATGTCTACAGTTAGGATTAAAAATGTAAGCCATAAATAACAATATAATATGTAGAAAATGATCTTACATAACGCTCCTCTCATAGGCAGAGATACGTTTGGAAAAAGAGAACTGAACTAAAGGTCATGCAGATAAGTATGCAAACGCGACCTGAAATCTATGCAAATTCACCTACATTGTATGAGCCCTTTAGTAGGGGAAATGTATCTGAACAAAACTTGAAGAGTGCTGTACTGACTGCTCAGCGGCAGGAGCAATGACCACGTATCAAGAACACAACTGTGGAGGTCAGACTGAAAGGCAGACACAGACAATGCTTTCAAAAGCATCAGTTTCACCATATTGAAGTTTCATGGCTTTAATGGTGAAAGGACCATATTCAGCGTGAAGTATTTTACGTGTGAGGACGCTAACCTTTATATAAAGCGTACAAAGTACACTTGTATCAGAGAAAGCCCACTCAGAGGCAGAAAGGAAGGAGAAGGGTCCCCACACCCACACCCACATAAATTTAAAATTATCAGATCAACTAATGTTTTCACTCTTTTTTTTATTACTTGAGCCTTCGTTTTCTCTCTGACAGTTAGAAATAGATTACTTTATTGCCAAGAGATCATGAAAAAAAAATCCTCTGATTGCCTCTAAGTTAATTTGTCTTTATTGCAGCGCAAGGGAAAGGGCTGACAGGGGCAGAAAAAGAGGGAAGTCGATTATGCTCCTGTGTCTTCCTCCCGCAACGATTCGCACACCCACGCTTCCCCTGTGCTCCGGTCTGCAAGAGCTCGGTGCACAGGACAGCCTGAGCAACCAAAGAGGGCACAGACACCTCACTAATCACACCAGCAATTAGTGCAAGCATCATAAAGCACCGCTGCCTATAAAACAGCTATTGAGTTTAGTGTTATCGTCATTGCCCATCCTTCCCCGGCTTGCTAATCAGCTCATGCACTGGGCAGAGAGGCAGACGGGTAGAAAATAATAAATTCCTAATCAGAAACAATGGGACTCTCACTCGACATCCCTGGTGTTATGGCTCTCTGCTCCCGTGGAGGAGTAAACATTTGCAAATCAAAGTTATTTAGTTGATTAGGCTGCCCAAAGGCAATGAAAAGACACAACAAAGAGTGAGAGAAGAGTTAGAAAATATCTTCCTTTTTTTTCCCTGTGTACTGATGTGGTTTCCAAAGCAGCAGCAGTTTGACACCTCAAAAATTATATTTCCATTTGCCTATGTTGCCACTGATTAAAGGATGTAGCAATGACAATTTATAACAATTTTTTTTGCACAACATTATCCTTGGGCACTATTCTTTCTTGTTCACCATGATTGCAAAATAAATGATTAGTTGGCACATTTAATGGCTGCCCATTTTTAGTTGTGGTACAAGCCGTTTAAAAGATCCTTCAGAAGTTCTTGAATGCCTGTATGCAGGAAGCTCCACATGAACAGTGCTAATATATTATATGTATAAAGCAGTGTAATGCCAGTCCCCATATTTTAAGATCAATGGAAGCTTTTTCACTCTAACTGAGAAGACTGAGTGCTGACTTGGAGCTTTAACAGTATGAAGTGGCAATAGACAATTTTTTTGCTTTAACCTGTCATAAAGTGCTGTAAATGTTGATTGCGTGGCTATGAAATAATAACAGAGTCGGCCTCTAGACAGGTTCTCTATGAGCCTTGCTTTCATTACACAATTCTATCTGCCAACAGAAACAAAATCCTCTGCAAAAACTTAATTGCGTAGCCGAAAACAGGAAGAGGACGATGTCTTTTGATTTCCTTGGTAGCTGTGCACAGGTCGCTGTATGGAGGCTGTATGAAAAACTGAAGTAACTATTGAAAGAAAAAGATCCCTGCTGTTGGAGGAGGCAAAAAAAAGCTGAGAGGGAGACTGATAATAACCTAAAGCAAAACAAGCGTGAAGATTTGTGGTGAGCGAGAAACAATTACAGCAAAACATTGTGAAGGTTCTCCAGGACTCGACAGGATT
>VUQJ01044321.1:2195-14369 GCA_015108635.1 Andinoacara biseriatus
AGGTGTAATGAAAAAAAAAAAAAAAAAAGTAAAACTTGAGGGATGCCAATCTATCCAGTTAGGAAGCAGAAATCATTGTGAATCAATCTCACCTGCTTTGGTGGAAATGAAAGTGACAGCAAGTGCACCAAAGGCAACAAAAAAGGGAATGGTTTAGTAGGTGGTGATCACAGACCGTTGCTCTCTCCTTAACCTGCCTCACTGATTTTTCTAGTTTTGCTTTTTCCCAGTGTCCTTGTCACTACCGGTAGCATAAGAGAGTACCTGCAGCTGATTCAGGTTTCACAGGTCATCCAGCTTCTCCAGAACTGCGCATCCAAACCTGAAGATTTGCTATGCCTCAAGAATGTGTAGGAGATACCAGGTGACAGGACATCACATGAGTAGAGCTGGAAAGGGCTGTGGAAAGGCATCAACTCGGCAAAAGGACCAGTGTCTGCTCCTTTGTGCAAGGAGAAACTACACTGCCAGAGCCCTACAACATGACCTCCAGTGGGCTATTCACGTCCATGTTTCTGACCAAACTGTCATAAACAGACTCCCTGAGAATATCATGAGGGCCTGACATTCTTTAGTAGGACCTTTGCTTACAGCTCGGCACCATTCAGCATATCCTTGGTGGTGGTGGTGGTGGGGGGGGCTCCATGTTCTTGCCAGCAGTACCTTAACTGTTATTAGGCATAGGGAAGAAATCCTCAGACTGTTTGTCAGAACTTATGCTGGTGCAGTGGGCCCTGAAATCCTCCTGCTGGAGGACAATATCCAGCCTCATGTGACCAGAGTATACAGGCAGTTCTTGAAAAATGATGGCATTGATGTCATTGACTGGCTCTCATGTTCCCAGAACAGAATCCAAATAAGAACCTCTGGGACATTGTGTATCAGTGCACCCGAAGCTGCCAAATAGTGCCAGAGACTGTCTAGGAGCTAACTCATGCCCTGATCCCTGGGAAAGGATCCCCCAGGACACCATCCGCTGTCTCATCAGGAGCATGCCCAGACGTTGTCTGGAGTGCATAAAGACACAGACACAGAGAAATTGGATCAGCCTGTGATTTCAGGTTTTTAACTTTGTCTTTTGATTTAATTTAAAATCCAGCTCTCAAAGAGTTGATGCTTATGGTTTCCAGTGACTGTTGGTTCATCATTTTGTTCTGAACAACTTACAAAAAGAACTAAAATGTTTAACTGGAATATTTAAGATCTTATTGTTCCCTTATATGGGCTTATATATAACCAGTTGATGGATTGATATAAAAGAAGCCTGCTGACTTTGGTGATCCTCTGACATTTCCTCTTACACCACCTGTGTTCCTGAACATGTTCAGTGTTTCTAGTTTCTCTTTGATTCTGTCCTTTATAAGTGGGCACAGCTTCATCTTGTGTTTTGTTCATTGCCTTCATTTAGTCAACATGTGACCCTGTGACGGGGCAGAACAGGTTTCCCCATGTGGCTTAAACCAATGTGACTTCCATCACTTCCCTGTGTAAACCTAACTGAAGGCCTCCTGCTTTCCTCATGCAGGCGCAGCTCTTTGACAGTGGAAAAATAACTTCCCACCAGGCAGCAGTAAACACATTAAGAGGTTATTTAATATTGTCACACAAAGTAAAATTGTTGTCCTGACTTTGTGCAAATGCAGCACCTAATCCTCTCAAACCTCATAACGCTGAACAGTGAGGCTCACCTCCACCTCGTAGCATCAGGCCTCCACTGTTTATTTCCTTTCTCTGTTTCTTATATGCATAAAACTCAATTTCCTTTCTGCATCTTGTGTTTGCTTTTCAGGTGAGGACAGCAGCTCACCTTTATTTCCATAGTGCAATAGAACTTTAAGAATTCAGTTTAAAGCCTCGGCTCTGCTGTGCACATACAGGTTCATCCTTCCAACAGCAGGTTTTATGATGGACTCAGACTGTTTTCTGCAGCAAAAACCCTGTATATAAAAAACAGAGAAGACGGTGTTGTTGGTGCTACTGGAGCTGCTGTGTGTGTGTGTGTGTGTGTGTGTGTGTGTGTGTGTGTGTGTGTGTTTGTGTACCTCTTAAGCTTGAAAAGGTGAAGAGAATCAGAGGGTGAGGGCTAAAAAAGAGAGAGCGGCAACAATGACAGACAGATGTGGGTGTTTGTTAGGTGATGAATAAGATGAGAGTCGACAAAGGGCGAAGAGAGCTGAATTTCTCCAGTTGGATATTAATCATGGATAGAAGGCCTGTGTTAGTATTCTGAACAGAAACACACAGAGCAGTAAAATAGCTTCACTTCACCACTGTAATAAAGTCAATGATGCGTAAATTCATTTCTGACCATGATCAGGGGAATTTACTGTAGTTGGCTGGTGTTTACAGCTTCATGAGCCCAAATATATGATTTCATTAGTCCTGTGGGAGAACAGACTGTCCATTTAACCTTGACAAACAAAAGATAACGCAGTCATTTTGCCAATAGGATTGGATGATTTTAGATGAGCTGAGAAGTGTTTATTTATGGCTGTTTCTATTTTGCATGAATAAAATGAGCAGAATATTGTGAAAGATGTTGTGAATCTGTAATTTGAGGTGAAGCATGCTGATTCCAAAAGGAATCAATTTCCTCTGACATTTTTTTCTCTCTAGCAGTAAAAGTAAAATTTGATCTAATTGTTTGAGTCCTTAAAATGATCCACAAAAACAGAGGCGCAGCAGCCCTTTCATTATATAACAGGTGCACCGTGGCCATCCAAGACACACACAGGCTGATCTGATGATAAAATGAGAGAGGGAAAGATGACTGAACCGAGTCATCAACTGTGTGTGGGTGACTGAATGGCTGTCTTAATGGAAAAGTCAAACGAACAGAAGCAAATGGTGAAAACATCCAGCACATAACACATGAAATCACAGATCTGTGAAATTATTTGACTCTGACTGCAGTTATAAAATCTTAAAATTTTTTTTTTATTTGACCAATCATTTCTAAAGTACACTTATGTAAAATACAGTTTAGTATAGTTCTTCATAAATGGTTTCTTTCTTCAGCGTTCTCTCAGAATTCCTTGAAACTTAATAACAAAAGTAGAAAACAAATGTGAAGGTTTATTATAAAGCTTTTGATCTTTTCTTTACAGTTTGAATTCTTTATTTGCATTTTCTCTTTTGCTTCTTTTGTTTTTGTATTACTGCATTAACTAGCGGTGGTGAGACCATTTGGAAGAGCATTCAGTCTAAGGTCACGACTCTGTATTGTGTCGTGCACGTGCATTTTCGTGTGCCTGACAACACAAACATGACTTTCTCATAAATAAAGCACCACTGAAGGACAAAAATGCCACGTTTTCTATCAGTAATTCATGAGTCATGCTGATTTAATGCATGAATTAATGCAATGTGCATCATGAATCCTGACGAGTGGAATAGGCCACCAGCTGTTTCTTTGCAATAAATTATGCTTAATTTGGAAGAAGTACAAATTACTTGTTTATTTATACTGTTTACTAATGTGATTTGCTGTTATTTATATTCTTTCAGCAGCTTATGTTGTGTATGTGTGTAATCAAAGCTTCTTTCTATAAAACGGAACGTTCCCTGCAAGTCAAAAACCTGCACTTCAGCTGCTCTGAGTGATCTAAATGCAATACAGCCTCTACTTCCTCATCGCACTGGTATCAGATTGAGTGTGTCCACATATAACCATCTTATGTGACCTCTGTTGCAGAGGTTGTTACTATATAAGGTTGTTGGCCTCGTCCACAGGCATATTTTAGATGGGAGTTTGACTTCAAGATATACAGATGTGTTTAAGCATTTGAGAGCGGACAGTGAAATCTGACTGGTGGAAGTCTGCTGTGGGGCAGAACAACCTGCCCAGTAAGAACAGAAAGGACGTTCGCTGGAAAAGAAGCCTTGAAGAGACAGGCGGAGGTCAAATGCAGGGGCTGACAGGGAAATACACATGATTGGTCTCTTTTAGATGCTTTATTTTCAAGTTCAGGATCCAAAAAACTGAACAGTTAATCGTGGCTTGATTATGATTTACTTAAAGTTGCACCTTTACTATTTGACGAATCATCCATCTTTTTGTCCCTTCATTTTGTTTAGTAATTCTAAGTGAGACCAACATTTCCTTCAGTTATTACTAACATTGGGGCAAGGGGTCATGCATCTCATTTCATCCTCCTTGGTGTCATTAAACCTATTTATTATACACAAATAAAATAAAATAGTTAACACCTTGTAAGACTCAGTGTCTGTTTAGTGTTTGTGGCTGCGGCTTATTTCCATAGGCCCACAGATTGCAACAGATAGGCCTTGTTGTAAATCTTTTATACAGCAGCACAGCCCAGCACTTGCACATTTGGATGCTCATGTGCCAGGATATTTGTCCATTAAGAGCTGTGGCCAGTGCACTGACTTCCCCATTATTTCTAGTTGATTACCCAAGCAGTTGCATTTACAGCAAGGATAAGTGAAGGGCACTGGGCAGCAGAGCATTGCCATGGGGGAGCAGACATCCCGCGTGAGACCCATTTATTCAGATAGCCGCTGCTTTAGCCGCAAGATTAATACCATCAAGAATTCTCTCCCATCTCAACCTTACATAGAATTTTTTAATTTCTGCACAGGGATTCAGCAACTTTAATGTTCAATATGTCACTCTTATAGACATTGCATAAATCTTTGTTTTAGTCCATGACCTGAATCTGTTCTTTGTCTTTTGCACTAGTCTGCTCCCAATTCTCACGAGGAGTTTACGCCATCTTCGGCTTCTACGACAGGAAGTCCATGAACACGCTGACCTCCTTCTGCGGGGCACTGCACACCTCCTTCATTACTCCCAGCTTCCCCATCGATGCCGACGTGCAGTTTGTCATCCAGATGAGGCCTGGCTTGCGAGGAGCTGTTCTCAGTCTGCTGGACCATTACAAGTGGGAGAGGTTTGTCTACCTTTACGACACTGACAGAGGTGAGAGCGGCTCTCTGGGAACGTATTCTTACATACACCATTGCAAATACCACAAGGTTCGGCAACATTTAGGAGAAGACAACTGAGTAGTGGCAGAACATCTCATTGCACGAGCAAGTGGAATAAGTTATTGCCATCCCTGCTCAGGCAGACACGTTATTATACAGGCTATACGATTTGTCTTTAATATGTAAATCCCTTATCCCCAGCCCTCATTCTAAGTGGTTTGATACATTTTAATCTTTGTCAGTAATGATCCTAAATTGCTTCACTGTGTGGCTGAATCCTGCTCACAGAGGCGCTCAATAGTTTCTTGCTTCCGAGAAATGAGTCACTCACAGGTGCTGCTGATTCTGCTGCTGCTGTAGTATGACTGCAGCCGCCTGAGTCTCTAATCCTAGGCACCTAGGCTGATTATCATTTAGCTCTAATTGGATTATTTAAAGACGGAGCACAACATCCTCCAACCTCTGCATGTGTTTTATGCCCTCCTGCTCCCTCTCATGTGGGCCAACTATTTGCAGACTTGGGTCCCCTGAGAGGTAGCATGCAGTCACAATCTGTCTGTACAAACTGGACGACAAGCTGATCACAGGCTTGCTGTCACAGGAAAGATATAGAGTACAGTGTCAGGCCAAATGCGTTTTCAAATCACACATTTCAAATAAATTAGAAGGTGCAGAAGATGCTGTTTTCTGGCTGCAGTCTCTTCTCTTAAATGTGCCAAACTGTTCAGAAGTGCGCATCCAAGTATTTTTAAACTGACACAGAGAATTTCTGGGACAAGTGCACTCCATTTTAACTCCCCCTGCCTCACTTTATACATTTCCAGTTCAGGTGTCTTATCTACCGCTCAGTGATAAATCTGATTGCAGAAGCTGATAATTGGTTGTTTGGTGTGGTTGAGAAACAATGATTAATGACTTTATAACCTCTCCATGGCAAGATCAACCTTCTCAGAAGTGCCTCCCGATGTGGCCCTTAGAGCTCTGCTTGACTTTTTTGGCCTCTTTCACCTGCTGTGCCGAGGCTGATGGGCCACCATCTGTAACACTTTGCCCATTTCCACAGCATCACACAGTGTAAACAAAGTAGTTTAGGATGGATTTCCACATGCTGCACAGCTTGTGTTTGCTGAGAGACTAGTTAGCCATCCTATTTTGGCTTGAGGTCCCATCCTGCTCTTCCCATCAAGACTCTGGAGCAATATAGCCACCACTCATCCAAATGTCAGTTTAATCTTCATTATAAGAAGAGGGCTCTATTTAGGGCCTCTGAGAGCGACTAGCAGGGGGCACTCAAGAGATGCTTGTGTGAATGACTGTGGATAGTTCGTGGGGCAATATCACAATAATATGCTGCAGAGGCATTTTACAGTGATATGTGTAATGTCTGTCCTTTAACAAGACACACAGCCTCTTATTGGAGAAAAATACAAAGGCATCTTAAAGTTAGCTTTAAATGGGAAAAATCTTTTAAATTAGATTTGCTGCATGATTTTGATCTAATACATCTAATAAATACAAATTTTGTGCTACCAGCCATTTTTCTTATGTACACGCACACATCTTAGATCAAGCACTTCATTTATTCACTTTATGCATAATTATGAAGTAAATAGATATTTTTCATGCTTTTTTTTTAACTTCTAGAACATGGAATTATAGAGTGGTATGGATAAATGCACAACAGTATGGGTTCATTTTAGGGACATTGTTACTAAATATTGCAACTTTTTTTTTTCTTAAGAGATCATGATGTTCTGTTGTTTTGGTTAATCCCAAATGGGTACTGTAGTACTCGTTGGCCACAAATAAATTAGATCTTTGCTTCCGGACCCACATCAAATTTTAATATAACATAACAAAATGCAAAACAAATGCATCTGAAGGTGGTGAGAGTGCACTAATGTAGACACCTCAGAACAGACCAAGCATATCTTGCAAACAGCTTTATGTCTGTTCCCTGGTAATAGCAAAAGCCTGTCTGTGTGGTTTTGTAATGGTGTGGATAAACCTAGTAGGAGACTCTGGGGTTGACTCCTTGAATCGACGGGATTTACCTTGACAGCCTTAGGTCAACTAGCAAATTGGATCCATTAAAACAGTGCTGAGAAGTTCCATTAGCTTCTTGAATTCATTGCTACAGTTTATGCTAAGTGAATATTAATATTATTAATAAATAATGGTGTAACCCTGCTCTGTTTATACTTGTCTTACTGTTTAAAACTTATCATAATATGATAAGTCTGGTGTTTTTTGTTAAATGTAGGACCCTCTTAAACAAACTAGTGGTTTGTACATATTGAAGGGGCTTTTACCTTTTATGATTTTGCCCCAGTGGCCATGGTTTGCGCTCTCTCTTGCATTAGGCACCATTTTGGCAGCAATTAGGCAAGGGTACCTAATAAGGTGAGGGGGGGGGGGAGTCAAGGTGCCAAAAGAGCTATTGTTACAACTGTGTGAGCTAGTTGCTCGTGGTAAATTCCTGTTTTAGGTAAAATTATTAGACTTATACTCTTTTTGTTTTACCAAATTCTAAATTTTGTTGTGTTTCTTTGTTTAAGTGGTCATAGTGTCTTTTATGTCTCTTTTAGTGTAATTTTTAATTTAAAAAAATTGTCATTTCCAAATTTGCATGCTTGTCTCCTTTTTCAACCCAGCCACTTTTATTGTTACTTCTCCACATCCTCTGAACAATGTGAAGAGCTAGAACATGAATACTTCAGCACACTGTAAAGAAGGGTTGGGTATTCATTTAGACACAGTTCCCAAGACTTCACTTTAGCAAGTTTGTCTGTCACTTGTTGAAGGGACAAGGGGTGGGAGGGCTTTAGGCAGCGTGAAATAGGTTAATCTTGTCTCCATGATCTGCTCAAGAACTTTAACACGTTTTGCATATTCTCTTATACTGGGTTTGATGCATTATGCTTACAGTTTGGTTGCTAAAGTTTTATTTTATTAAACTTCATGTCAGAGTCACAAAGTTTAGACACCATGAGAACAGTGGGTTGCAGAGTTGATGGCAGCCTCTGTGTTAGCAAAGAGACTGTAGGTATTTTTAGCTTGATGCTATTGTTAAACTGATGAGTTGTGCAGAGAAAATTGAAGGTTTTCTCACCTATCAAGAATTGAGTCACTCTTGATGCAAAGCCAGTTTAATGTTGGAACGTGCAGTAACAAGACAAGTTTGGAAAGGCCAAAATAAAGATGCACTAACATTTACTGACAGTATGAAAATACTCAGTTGTTGATCCAACATTTACACTTAAGTTAATAGTTTTGCTTCTTTTTTTCTTTTTTTTTGTTAATAGTTAAAATAGTTTTCAATTAAAAATAGGGATTTGGAATTCTATCCATCCATCCCTCTGTTTTCTTCCATTTGTCGAATTCATGGGAATGGGAAGAAGCCAGAGTACCTGGAGAAAACCCAAACAGACGGGGAGAACATGCAAACTCCACACAGAAAGGCTCCAGGCAGATGGTGCATTCAAACCCATGGCCTTCAGTGCTAACCACTGCACCACAGTGCTGCCCACAATTTGGAGAAATATGTGCAATACCTTATTGTGGACGTGGCTATATATCTGAAGTGGTTGTGCGTTTAGTTCTTGGTAAGTCTTAGAGAACCCTTTGTTTGTGTCTGTTCTGTAAGGCAAAGTAATACAACAACTGACCTCCATGATGATTAGCTAGATAAGCGGCGTGATTTCAGCTTAGTAACGAGATGAAGCCTCCAGTGCTGAGGGTCACCTGCTGTTGCCCGTAGTCAGGGTTAGGAAGGTCACAAGCTGTAGCTCAGGAGGTAGAGCAGGTCACCTACCGATTGGAAGGTTGTTGGTTTGATTCCTGGCTGCTCTGGGCCACTTGGGCAAGATACTGAACCCCAAGTTGCTCTCCGTCGCAAGCATCAGAGTATGAATGTGTGTGAATGGTAGATAATAAAAAAAACAAAACACTTAGCTTAGATACCTATGGAGGTGCTTGTATGAATGGGTCTGACTGTGTAAATGTAAACGTGTTGTGTAACCGCTCATTCAGAGTAGAAAAGCGCTATATAAGAACTAGTCCATTTACCATAAACAGTGTGTAATCACTCGCCAGTGCTATAGGTTTTCCTTCTAATGCTTTCAGCATGACAGTATGTATTTGGTATAATAATATCACATTGTGTTGGCAATTTAAGGCTTTAAACTCTTGATAATTTTACAGACTGCACCTTTGAAGTTAAGCAAAACGTGCAGTCAAAAAACAAGAGAAAAGCTTAAATTAAGCATTTCCTTTGCGTTAAAATTTTTTTTAAGCATTTTATACCAAGACTAGCCTTGCCTGATCAACATAACTCTCTAATCCAAAAAGAGCGTACATTTTTAAAAGTAGATCAAGCAGGATTTTATTATTTTTTCATCATTGCAGCCTGAGGGCATAACTACTCATCAAAGCTGTATCTGTATGATGGGATTTTAAATGTAGCAAGAAATAAAATGCCCAGAGAAGCCACTCAATGTAGCCATGCATAAACTTCATATTAAAACTTCAAATTTGAAAAGCTATTAATATCAAATAGGTTCAGCTACACTTTCATGTTGGAGATGTCGTCCTCTGACAGCAGTGCTGTACTGATCTAAATTATTTTAACTGACATATTCACAATACGTCTAAACTGCGAGTGGAGTTTTTTTACTGGAGTCTTTTACTGCTTCATGCCACCCACGTCTCCTTCGATGAATTGATTTCTTTATAAACAGAACCGATACAAAAGGAGAAATGCAGTGACACACAGTACTGGGAGACTTCACTCGGATCATTGTGTACAAGTTTATTTGCTACAGTGCGGCATCACCTATTTATCCTGGATTCACTGGCTCTGAATTGTCCTCATTAAATAGACTAATGGCTGCTGGCATAAAAAGACCTTTTGAACTGACAAACATCTGGATGTTACCAGCTGGCCACAGAGAGAGGCTCCTCACCGGGTTTTCTCCAGTTTAGCTCATTTAATATAGATTCCATATTTTTCTTAAACATTTTCGATATGTCTTTCAGACCAGTTAAAAAAATACTATATTTATATGATTTATATAATTATATTTATTGATTTTTATTTCTGTTTCTTACTTGGCCATTTGCGAGTCACTAAGCCTCATATGCACCCCATTAAGATCTACTGAGACCTGGTAATTATGTGCTCTAGAAGTTGTAATTCCAGGGGATTTGTGCCAGGAGGCTGAGGGGTAGCACTGGCGGCTGACAGTATTTTTTAATGATCCTAAGCGTCTGGCTCTAAGAAGACAAGGATTTTACTAGTGTCAGCAGAGACACAGTCCAACTTTGACGGTTAAATATAAAATGAAAAAAACAAAACAAAACATAAACAACAGAAACTCATAAAATCATATCCACAGGACATAATGTAAAACCAGGATCCGAGAAAGGCTGAATCTTTCAGAAATAAAGATGGGGGAGTATTCACCAGCCTGTGAAAGTTTAACAACTTAAGAATAACCTTTTGTGATGTATGAATGCAAAAAGAGCAAGACAAAAGGGAACATAATGTCATTAAAGAGTCAGAGAATCTGTATGCAAGGAAGAAGGTCAGAAATTAGGAAGGTCCTCAGGAAACACTGCATTAAAAACAGATTGTGCAGTGGTTTCTGTGCTGGAAATCACTTTCAAGAACCAAGAATAAAGAAACACAGTTTCTCACTGCATCTAAAAAACTCACAGAATGAAAAAAAAAATTATAGGTAGCATGGTTCCATCCGCTCCGGTCATTGAAAATCGACTGAGGCAAAGTGGAAGATTTTCCTTTTTTTCACCAACCAAAATTCTTTTTGGAAATCATGAGCACTGCATGCTGGAGGTAGTAAAGCAGTCACACTGTCCAGATTGCTGTTAGTGTACAGTTCTAATGCCAAGCTCAGTGATGGTAAAGGGGGGAACCATCACATGGATAAACTGCACATCCATGAAGGCACCTAATGCATTTTAGTTAAATATAGGGTGTAGCTGGGTGTAGCTGTATTCCTTTTTCCTTTTTCCGTATTACACAGCCTCCCATGCTGTTTAGAACCAGTGATGTAATCCTTTGCCTGAAAAAGACATAATCAAGTAAGGTATTAAGTACAGTACTTCAGTAAATGCACCTGTATGAGATCTGACTGTGTAATATAAAGCTCATTGTTGACTATCATTCTCGTGATTCATGAACTCTACATAATGCAAACTGGATCTTAATTTCTTTATGTGGCCATCAAAATGAAGAAGCACCATCTAACAACATTAACTGCAGTTCTTCTTGCATTCTCCTGCCGCTCTGACAAATGTAGGTGGTGGGGACAATTTGCATTCGATGTGTAATCACACTGCCCTGCTGCTGAATGTCTGGTTGGTTTCTTCTCTGCAAGGAAACATCTGATTAATTGCACACTGCTAAAGAGCTTCACTCAGCAGCCAGACACACAGGCTCATTAACAAAGAATGGGAGAGCAAGAGAGAATGGCACCACGCAGCTGTTCCACTCAGCGCACACCTTACTGCAGCGTCACTTTGAGATGGACACATATCAATAGGCGTAGACAGTCCCTGTCCCCAACCCCCCTCATCTGTGTGTAACCACCGTTTTCCTGCCAGACACTAATATTGGGACTGAAGCATAGACTGATCAATCAGGCTCTTCTACTTCATAAGTGCTGTTTTCTTCCCCTGTTCAAAGACTCTATTACGCCTCATGGTGAACTTACAAAGAGCACAAAGGTACACGTGTAGCATAGTAGTGACTGATGTGTACTCTTCTGTAAGGCTGGTTTCAAAGGTGTCTGAAAAACAAAGATATGCAGATGAGAATGCACAAAGCTGACACTTTAAGAATTTCCAAGGTCAGACAGGATCTATAAAATCTTATTAACAGTTAGTAAACTTCTAAAATTGAACGGCACTTATTTATTTATTTATTTATTTGCAGCATGCACATTTATTTGGCTTTCAAGAGTCATCTCTGAGTCAGTGTTGAAAAAGATTTTGATTGCAGGACTCTATTGCCTTTAGATTTACAACTAAGACTGATATTTATCTGGAAAGGCAGTTTAGATGCTGCATACATGGTGTGTGTGTGTGTGTGTGTGTGTGTGTGTGTGTGTGTGTGTGTGTGTGTGTGTGTGTATTGTGCGGTGACCTCATTGGTGAAAACCTCAAAGGGTGTTGTGCATTCACTGAGAACATACAGCTGAGGCG
>VUQJ01044323.1:35995-49780 GCA_015108635.1 Andinoacara biseriatus
ACCCCAAAACTCCCCAGACTGTGACAAAAAACAAAGCTACATATTGAACAATTACATTTGGTAAATCAATAAAAATAAGTACCAAACATGCTTGGACCATAAATTAATGTTTCCTTGCTTTGTTGTCTTAGCTGTAATTTTAATCCATCTGCATAAGATGAGTTTATACACCTTGTCGGTGTATAAAAAGAGAAGCAGTTAGCTGCTAAATCATTAATAGCTTTGCAAATTAGTAGTAGAAATCAGTTATACAGGTCACAGCACAGGGAGCCCGCTGTAATTACTGAAATCCTTCTTAGAAAACTCATGTGTTTCTTTCCCCCCGTGCATTCACTGATGTCCAAGAAGGGAAAAAAAATGCTAATCCCAATCAGGCTTCCAATTTATTTGTCATAATTATTAAACAATACATTTAATTATTGCTCCATATTTATTTACACAAATTACAGGTGAAGAATATTCTCACTTTTGTAGCCATCTGCTCCCATCACTGATGTAATTCTCTAAGCTCAAACGCAGCACACATCCACACCTGATACCAAATGTTAACATTGCTGCATGTCCTAAAGTCAAAAGTCATGAACACAGTTAATGTCACTTCACATAAACAGCTAATTCCTAAATGTGACTTTTTCATGCATGTATGCCAAATGTCATTACCACTTAAGAGAAAAGGGTACATTTATTACATTGGCTATTAAATTGTTGCTCTCTTGTGGGTGTGTGTTTTTGATACTCAAGTCATTATTTATGAACTGCAGAGGATGAAATATTTGTTTGTTTGCAGCCTCATTTCATTTCAAGCTATCTTTTAAAATTGCACTGCTGGACGATATGTGGAACTAATACTGCTGTTCAAACCCAGCGTTAAATGTGCAGGAGCTTTCCAGTAGCATTCAGCTGCTAAAACAAAAAAATATCTAGTTAAATATATAGTTACATTAATTAGATACTGCTATCTTAATCACAGAAACCTTCTTTCCCTGTGGAACACAACAAATATAATTAATCTGTCATATCTTATCATATACATTTTTTAAATTATATCTGCACATGGTGATTTAAATGTTTTTTATGAGGGAAATGCCATAAAGTTGGGCATTATTATGTTTCATGTGTAACAAATGTGAACATGTTCTGATATTCATTTCATTTTAAGGCCAGTTATAGTGAAAAAATGTATTTTTTGACAGTCTTTGACAGTTAAGCGACTACTTAAGGCATCAAACTGCCTGCACTGTGTGTGCAGCCTGGTGCAAGTTCAGCTACACCGATGTTTATTGTTACTATAAAAAAGAGAAAAGTCTCATCAAATGCTCTAAAACACTCTAGATATGTAGGGGAGGTTAAATTTTCACAGAATTCAAGGTTAAGACTTCTGAAAGCTGCGTTCGGGTATTATTGAGTACATATGTGTCAGTAAAGTCATGATGCTGAGACATGCATTAGCGCACCCATTGATCCTGTCTATTGACAGCTTTCACTTCTCATTAAGTCACAGACATCCATCACAAAGCTGGAGGTTCCCAAGGTGACTGTTAGTGGAGGATCGCCAACGCATCGTAGCTGACATGCAGAGGGAGGTCAGGAAAGCTCTCACTGTGTACTGGTTGCAGAATGGATTTGCCTCATATCTAAAAGTACGTGTCAAGGTTGTGTGGATCTATAGTGCGTGATTGCCTCTGTGTGTGTTTGAAACGCACAGTAGGGAGCCTCTGTACAATTCACTGATGCCAGGCATGTTTTAATGCCAGAGGGCAAATCAGTAGAGAGATGACTTCTGATGCCGTGAGACAGCTGAATTTCTACAGAGCGAGGCTGTTTTTTTCTGTGTAATATCAGGCTTCAGTGGGTTTGAGATCTGTCTTAAATCTGATTGTTTTATATATATAGAAGCGTATTATGTTGGTATTAGGTCAGTGCTGTTCATCTCAACATAAAGATAGTGAAAAAAAAAACACGAGCATTCAGGAGACATTCAGTGGTTTATCTGGATTCTTTGGATACTGTCTGTGGTGGATGTTCATAACTAACAGTTTGGAACGAATCTAAAAAAATTAAGAGGTAAATGGTATTAAAATGAATGGAAAAGAGGTCCAGTATTGTTCATGGCTGTGCAAAATTACTGATTCTGTCAAAGATGTAAGAAAATACTGTTTTTAGTGGCATTTTTCAAGTTGAATTGCAGACTTTGAAGGGCATTTTTCTGCACAGTGCATTATGGGGTTCAGTTCATGTGTTTGTTTGTATGAAAACAGACGTTGCCATTGCCTCAGAAAAGTGAAGACAATATGGCAGAGCCTTTTTTGTTGTTGTTGTTCTGGGACTGTGAGTACTGAGTACTGACAGGTGTTCCAACCCTGTAGCTTTGGGGGAGTTTGTCCTTTAAAACTTGTGAACATGTGCGTGCAACCTTCCCCAACAACCATCTGCTGTCAGAGATGCAGAGAGCAAAATACACCGCTATGAAACCCAAATAACCAAACACTCAAGCAAGGACAGAGAAGCAAGCAGAAACAACTATAGTGATGTGATGGTCCTAGCCATGAGGACACCCCCACTCTCATCAACGCCACCAGAATCACCAGAGCCCAAACACCAAAGCACAGAGTGGTGACAAGAGCCCAGATTAGTCCAGAAACCTTGAGTAGCTGCAACCAACACTTAAGACCAAGCAGGAGTGGACACCAGCGTGCCAAGTCAGAAATATGCAGAAAAGCCTCCCTCCGAATGACCGAAAGAACGAGATCATGGATGCAAGCAGTGGAAATGAGCTTCCTCCGAAGGTTAGCTGGCCTCTCCCTTAGAGATAGGGTGAGGGGTGCCGCCATCCGGGAGGAGTTCACAGTAGAGCCACTACTTCTCCACATCAAAAGGAGCCAGTTCAGGTGGTTCAGGCATCTGACTTCAGGCATGTTCTAAATAAGAGGAAACTGGAGAGATTATATCTCTCGACTGGCCTGGGAAAGCCTTGGTGTCCCCCAGATAAGCTGGAGGAGGTGGCTGGAGAAAGGAAGGTCTGGGTTTCTCTGCTTAGCCTGCTGCCCCTGTGACCCAGCCCCAGATAAGTGGAAGAAAATTAAGTGGTAGGTGGTTGTATCACGTTCAATGTGGTGGACAGCTCATCAAGTGACAAACCTCAATATCTTTAAGCTTAGGTGCAACACCAGCAGAAGACTTCTTAGAAAGCAGGGGTTATATCTGGAGACTTAAAAGTTGAATTTCATGGATTTGGGCAAAACCAAGTTATGGCGATGAAAGCATCCTTTGGGTGAACGGGTGTCCCACTTTGTGGAAATGCCACATGTTGAGACAATGTCCTGTATTTTTGAATGGCTCTAGTATTGAAAAGTCAGCACTGCAGGGCAGGCGCTTTTTTAAAGTTTGGCTTTTATTCAGTGGCTGTGAAAAAAGCAGGAGAGGCTGTCATTATGCACAATAGGGAAAATTTCAAATTTCACTACATACTGTAGTCACAAGCTTTGCAGATTTCTTCTGAAAATGATGGAAACCACCACAAATAAAAGCAATTCAATACGTTTTGCCTTTAACGTTATTTTTCAATTTTACATGCACGAGAAAAATATCATGAAGCGACTCAGTACATGTGAGCGGCACAAAAAAACTGGCTCATAAAGAGATGTGCCCAGCTAGGACTGCTTCCCTACTGAAAGCCAGAGATGATTAGAACACAGCACTGCGGCCAAAATAACAGTAAACTGTTTTTCACAGTTTCTGGGAAAGAAAAAGAGAATACACAAGAGTAAGAAAACTATCGAACTCTTCCTTTTATGCTCATTGTATTTATGCAGAGAAGCAGCTGGGAAATTTTCATTTGGATAAAATACTGTAAATAAACTTTGCACAGAAAGTAAGGAAAATGCACTTGTGGGTTGAGGACCAGAGTTGTGGCTTGTGCGCATGAAAAACTTGCCAAATCTTCTCTGCCAGTGCCAAACAGCTTATTCTGCTATTGACTCTTGTTTGGTGTCATTTATTGGATTGCATGATTGCTGATTGGAGAATGGGATGCCATCCCATAGCAGTGTGTGACCAGGCTGTGTATGGTTCTTCCACATGTTACTGAGGTCCCAGTTTGTTAAATGAATAAATTGTTAATTTGGCAATATATCTTGTTTCTTCAGACTTCAATCATCCAATCCAATAAATGACACCAAACAAGAGTCAATAGCAAAATGAGCTGCACTTCCCTTATAAATATGGCATCATTAAAAGGGAAATAATCAGGCTTTCAAACAGATTTATTACAAAGAAGAATTGTTACAATAATCGACCAAACACACATTTCCTTACTTTTTTGTGCTAAATGTATATGTGTTTGTCTTTGTACTTTATTTGGTTAGTCCCCCCACAACCCTTAAAAGGATAAGTGGAAGAGAATGGATGGATGGATGGATGGATGGATGGATGGATGGATGGATGGGATCTAACCAAAGGCAACTCCTGCTAGTTCAGTTTCTCATGAGCAGCGTAATTGCTGAATAGGGGATTGCACTGATTTACATAAGTTATCGCTTCACTTCACATCTCTTGAGGTTCCTCTCTGTCCTTATAATGTATACAAGGACGGTGAGAATTTACTGAGTAAAAGTCCTCATCCTCTTCATCATTTTTAGCTTCTGTCGAAACCTTCCATCACTTCTGCCTCTTTGTCCAACATTTTCACCTCCTTTCCCCCTAAATTTTCTAACTTTCCCCCTTCTTCTTCTCTCTTTCTTTGATGTAGAGGACCATCGGTGTGCAGTCCAATTCCCCAGTCATTGATTGTAAATGTTCCACTCGCGCACAGTGCACATTCAGCATTTCTGGAGATGATCAGCTGTTCCCCTGAGTCATAGATCAAAAACAGTGAGCCCCGCTGGCTCCACACCTCAAAGTGAATCATAGAAACATCTGCAGTACAGAGCAGCTTCAGAGGGATTATTTGCTGTGATCACACATTTACCTACGTAGGAGGTGGATAATGAAGACGGACCATTTAATTGAATTACACCTTTTCATTCGTTACACATAAACTGATTCTCTCTTTTCTGTATTACATACACTTCTTTCTCTTTCGTTTAAGTTTTGGTCACATTGATCAGCAACACAGTGTTGATGAATCAACAAGAGGTGTGTGTGGTTTATTTGTGCTCAGGCCCAAACTGGTATTGAAGACACTATGATCATGTTTATGGTATCATAAAGAGAGACACGAGTAACAATGCAAATATTTTTGTGCTTGCATTATAATTACATGCTTGGCATGAAACTAACTGCAGAGACAATCCATTTTCTGTTCTCCACCTGCTGCAGGTTCTCGTTTGAGTGGCGACACGGCGACTGTTTGAGTGACAGGTGAACATTAGAGCTCTGAAACTTTAAGCTTGATCCATTTAAATGTGACACTCAAGAAGTGAAGAGAACTTCAAAAATCACAGTTTTTAGCCAGAGCAAAGTAAATCTGATTTTACTTACTGAATATTCTTAATGACAATTATCCTACAAATAAATCGTGTGTTTAAAATTTTTGCATGTTTCTGTAGTTTTCTGCGGTTTCGTTTCGTGTGAAGCAGGTCTTCACACTCATCCTTACTACAAGAACAATCTCACGTATCATTGGCAAGTTTAGAAACTTTTTTGGGGTGCTCAAGGGTCCCTAATTTTCATCTTAGCACCCCCAAAAATAACTGTAGTAATAATAACATATTTTAATATCATTTGACATCTTCTGTTATATTCTGTCAAATTGTCTATTGAGACGATACAGGTTAGAAAGAAAACAGGTCTGAATGTCCAGTGTTCTTGATATCATGACTTTACGTTGCACATGCAGAGGATGCTTCAACAGCGAGACTTGTCATCAACAAATAAAACGTGTGTTGACAGAGACGAGAGAAAGAGGTCATTCCATGGCACGATTCGGTGGAGCAGATTTGAAACACATAAACTGAAACTTTAGCAAGCAATAGTGCAAATTGTTCTGATATTGAGCGGTTATTACTGTGACTTAAATGTCTGGTTGCATATATTTGGTCTCTAAATAGTGTCAAAAACTTTAGCTAATGTAGGCTAGATTGCTAATGAGCTAATTTTAGCTTTCTGAGCCATTAGTCTGCTGCCAGCCCAGGAGCTGATGTACTTTATTACTTTAGTTTATCCAAATCTCCTATTCTTGTTGAATTGGGCTTGCAGTACATGTTATTTCTAATATAAATAATTTAAAAAAAACAAGCAAAAACAAACAGATCCTGGTAAGAGAAAGTCAAATGGATGTCACTGCTTATGCTGACTGCCAGCATTTGCAGCCCAGTAATCAATTTGAATATTGTTATTGGTTTGGATGGATAATTTATCTGGATCAGTTTATGCTTTTTACTGGGTGGTAAATTCTGTTTCACAGTTACATTTACATTTCGGATAACAGCACAAAGACCGAGAGAGGAGGATGGGGAGGGAGAGAAAGGGAGAATGCAGGGTGAAGACTGCAAAACGAGGGCGCAGAAAGAAACAGGTAAGCGTGGGTGTGTGCCCAAAGACAACACCATTGCTATAACGCTAAGGTAGCTTCTGTTTTGCCCGCATTCACTGATAATGATTTCGCAGAACTGTGCATTACACTCCAAATGTGGATTCTCCTTAAACAGCTTTTATAAAAACGTATGTGACAAATGCTCTGTTTATTCACCTTATTTACAGATAGTGATGTTAAAAGGAAACTGTTTTGCTTTATGTGCTTTTCAGTGGCACACTTGAATTGGGGTGTCTAATTGGATGGGGATTGGATGCCCTGTGTTGAGTCTTTACAATAAAAGGAGGAGTTGTATTAAAAAGCTTTAATGTAAATGCAGATTTCTTACCCGTTTGCTTCTTTTCCAGGTGTATGGAGAGGCACTCTGAGTCTTCTAGTGTCCGTTCTGGATAATGCTACTTTAATTGCTCGATGTTTTGGTGGACTGCCTCTGTGCGGTTAAGCATGTTTCCCCTCTTACCTGCTTTGCTGTAAATCATTCTTTGACTTACTTTGAGAAATTCTGGTAAACATGATTGAGCCTTTGCCTTCTGAATTATTCTCACACACTGCAATCAGCCATCCAACTAATTAGGTTGCTTTTTGAAAGAAACATTGTAACTTGTGCATCTAATTGAATTGACGTTTGCAGATTTTCTTTTAGCAATTAATGAGCCAGATTTTTCTCTCAGGAGCTGAAAGAGACCAAAAGCAGAGCTGGAAAAAAAAAAGGGGGGGGGGGGGGGGTGAATGCTGGACATTCATTCACCTGATGAACATAAACATCTTCAAATGAAGTCTCATGCTGTGTGCAAGCTGTCTCAGTGAGTGTAAATAAGGGGAAAATGATGCACATTATGTGCAGTCAGTTTGCAGTATCTGTCTGAAATAAAGTTGATTGTTAAGTAATACTTGAACAGTAGTTGCAATATTTTGGAGCAGTTGCAGTGTTTGAGGATCCCGAGTACAGCAGGTTGTTTAATAATTCTAATTAAAGGAGTTTTCTTAATTACTTTCTATCACAATTCTAAAACAACAGACGGTTGGCAGGAACACGATTGATTTCATCCACTTCGTGACAAAGCAGCCTTAGACTCAGCAGTTTATGCTGATATAATTTGCAGAAGCAATTTATCCCTTTGACTTCAGGGATGGGAGATTATTGCCAGACTTCAATTTTTTTTCCAGCAATGCCAAAATGCCTTTCTGCGTTGAGTGGACATCTCATAACTCGCAACAGAACAACGCGCTCAGTTTCCCACATTTATTGCATGAGTCCAGCAGGGAAAACCTCGAGCCAGAAATAGCAGCTCTCATCTGAACCTACACATTTTCCATCTATGTTTCATGTTACTGAGTGAAAACAGTAAATGTAAACGCTTACAACACACACACGCACACATATAAAGAGTTGATTTATTACCAGGCATCATAGCGATGACCCCTATTCCTGTGTGCTTCTGGTGAGATGATTTATGAAAAGGAAAACAACAAAAAAAAAAAGAATCACTGCTGGTTGGAAAATGGGTTCTGATGCCCGTGGAGTTTGTAAATCAGGCTGGAAAAGTGATTCACGACAACACATAATGACCACAGTTCTGCTCTTTTTTTTTTATTCAGATTATGGAAGAAAGACCAGCAGGGTGGGGTTTGATTAAACCAAAATGAACAGGGATGGGGGTGGGAGTGTTTCAGTAATTCACAAGGACATCAGAGCAATAAACCTTTGACAGCCTTTGAGAGGATTTGACATTTTAGAAACAACGCTAGTTACATTTTCCTTATGTGAATTTGATTCTCTAGCTGGAAAAGGGCTTCCATACTTTAATTGGCCCGTCTGACAGATCTTGAGTGTAAAGTCATGCTTTAAATTCATGACTGCGCTTATGTAATTTGTAGTCCTGAACTTAAATTAGATCCAATATTCCTCTCTGACCCACTCGCGTCTCGGCGCCAGCAAACAAAACACGCGATGGCATCCATCTGTCCTTTCATGCCTGCGAGTTCAGGCGAAGCTGTGAAAGCTACTCCGCCGACCACCCACACATCTTCACAAAAGCTGCAGATTATCAACAAACTGTGAATGTCATCTTCGGTGTTGTACATTAGCAAACGGTGAGATCAATCAAGGTTCCTGTCAGAGCCGGATCAATAGGTTTTCACACCATGGAGTCCAAGTTAAAAATACCAAGCTGCAGCTGAGAAGCCGAACGCAGTCATTAGCAGCTCGAGCTGGTCAGCAGTAATCTTCGCCGCGCTCTGAGCCTGTTTTGAGAACATGTAATGGAGACGAAGTTTACTTTTTTTGGTTCTATCACTGGCAACAGATGGAAATAAAAATTCTAGCTTGTTTTTGGCTCTTCAAATAGTCACATCTGATGTTGTTCACTGGTGAGCAAATCCACAGATTTTACAATGTAATCTTCTTTTAAGTCTATTTAATCCCTCACTGTGGCTATACAACTGAAATTTGTTCACAGACACTGGCTGAGCTGCATTTGGTCACACATACGTGAGTATTTTCCTTGAGCTGAGTAGAGTACAGGTTGGTTTGGAAGAAGGATGGGATGGATCTAGAATATTAATGCACTGTATAGATTGCAGAGCTACAGGTAGGGTCATAGGTCAGGACCAGTTAGAGAAGGAAAACTAGTACAGGTGCACTGATTTGCTCAAGAACACTCCAGCAGCAAGGATGTTTGACACCGCCACGTGAACCGGACTCGCCGCACTCCCCTGCAGCTTGGCTCAGAACAGATGTGTGCAGATGATTACAGCAGGGGTCCCCAGCAGATTATAGCAAAGTGCCGGCTCTTCAGCGGCACTGTGGAAGATTTTAAAAATGACAATCACGTGCTCATCTGTTATGTAATTCTCACCAGTGCAGACATATTCCAGTTCCAGCGATGGTTGGTAGCTGCAGAGAGGTACAATTACAATCAATTTATAACCACTATCAGATGGTTACAGATTGTTTTCTGTGGACACTCACAGCTCCCTGAGGATGGATCCTAATTACCTTAGTGATCCCCTGAATTGCCCTTTGACTTCCTGGTGTTCAGTTCAATAGTTGCACTAATTTAATATATATTTAACAGATATAATTTAGTTTCTCGTCATTTGCTAGATTATCATACACACAACACCTCTTCCAGTGATCGCAGAACAAGATAGTTCGAGCTCTGTTTTTTTCTCTAAAACGCTCTCATTCTGGAGGCACAGCACTCAATCTTCTTAGTTTAACATGCAGGCTGCGTGACAGCGAGTGGAATCTTGTAAATCTGAGTCTCCAATAATCTTCCATGTATGGTCTCATGTTTGTCTAGCACAGATGGAAAGCTATACAAAACAAACCATTTCACCCCGAGAGGGAATGTCAGATGATGCAACTGTTTCTTTCCTCCTGACAGAAGCTATTGCCACCGTCCTTACTAGATTGCTTCTTCTTTTTTTCATTCATTGCTTTTCTATATCTTTTTTAGTGCAATAGCCTTTCCCAGCATCCACTATAGGCAAGAAGCACATTTCCCAAATTCATTTTGTCCTCCTGTGTGAAAACACTGGGGATTTTGTAATACTGTTGGCCAAGTGGTGTGGAAGCTTTTTCTGCTTTTCAAACATGAGCCCCCAGGACGGGTTCAGTCAGTGTTCGTGAACTGTGTGCCAGCATTTCCCCAGGCTGGAAGTGGAAGAAAAAGTCAGAGGATTTCATCCGTCAACAAAATGATAAAATCACCGTGGATGACAAATGGCGTAATCACTCCGTGTAGCCATAAGATGCAAATTAACACTCAGAGATCAGCTCTTCAGTTTGTTGCTGTAAGAGAAAATGGCTCGCGATTAAAGGTCAGCATTCATATAAACTGTTTAAAAATATCTGAAGGCATTCTTATCAGTTCAGTAGTTTTCTTAACAAAGAGTGGATGGTATGGGCTCTAATAATAAAGGTGCATTACAAAGTAAATTACATTTTTTGTGAGTAGATAATTAAATATAAACTGCAGATGATTAACTTGATGTAAATCCTACGTGATTGGATTAGAAGTTCAGTGAAAGGACACAAATAGCAGAAATGGGTCCATTTATTATTGTTTGAATCAGCAGCAAAAGAGCTTAAATTATTTAATGACTTTTGACTTTTCTATTAGCTTTTGCAATAATTAATGAAGCTCGTAGAAACTCTGTTTCCCGAGGCCCTTGAGGACTCAACAAATGAGACCTCTTTATATCCTTGGATGTTACGCTGTTGCACTGTGGATGAAATTAGGATGATTCATATTATAATCCACTGTAAAACACTCCAAAGCCTGCCCTAATATATCTACAGTCAAAAATTTGGTGTCATTTTAGATTGATTTGTGTAATATTTGAGTCAGTGCAGCCTAGTAAGCCTGGTTGATGGTGTGGTAAGCATTGTTTATAATAGAAGATTTTGCTGATGAAGCTTGGGGCCTGCCACTCAGCTGGATAATGCGTTGACAAGCACCACCCAAGTGAATATCATTGCAGACTTTTTCCCAGCCACAGAACCTGTGTACCTTGCGGTCATTGAGTCGACCATGAACTCCTCTATATACTAAAATATCCTAGATCAAATGTGCAACAGAAAAGTGAGCCCGAGCACAGCGGCAACTGCACAGAAGCACACCGCTGCATAGAATGGAGTCCTAATGAAAAACACGGCAGCATGCCTTACAGCAAGAAGGTCCCGGTTTGTCTCTCTGTGTTAGTCCTGTGACAGGCTGGCAACCTGTCCTGGGTTTACCCTGCCTCTTGCCCTATGATAGCTGGGATTGGCTCCAGCCCGCCCACGACTCTGAAAAAGATAAGTGGAAGAAAAGGGAATCATGGATGGAGGTATGCAAATATATAATTATGAAAAAAACAAAGAAAAGTTGTCAGATTGCAAATAAGACAATGGTAAACCATTTGTTTGTATGCTTTCATTTCTTTATTCTTGGCATTGCAAAGGTCCACTGTGAAAAAAAACAATATTTTTGTTATGTTTTTAAAAACTTCTTCTTAGGTAATTCTTCACTTGGACACAAACTGCAAGAGCAACCGTTACGACCCAGCTCAAAAGGTGCATAAGGTACATAAGGTGCAGACTGACACCAGAGTTTTAAGGAAAAATTAGTATTATTTTATATTCCTTGATAGAAGAAGAGCAAAAAGTAGTTGCACTGCAAAGCTGACCTCATACATGCCTTTATCCACATCTCATCAGGTTTAGTCGATCAGCAATTAACCAAGGCAGCGCCTGAAACTCTCTCACTGCCATTACAAAGACGGTGGGGGTCGCAGACGGGCGTAACAGCAACAAAATGATGCTCTCTTCTCCCAGAAAATGACTGATTAGGTCATTTGTGCATCCACTAAGCACCCTTTAGATATATGTTCAACCATTCAGATACTTAAGGTTGTAAAAAGGTGTTTTTAATCAACAAATCAAGATCTTTTCTCAAAATTAACTAAACAGCTTCGGTGCCTAAACCAGACTATATTGTGAAAGTGGTCCTTTTTTACAAAACATGATTCCCATAATAGTCCTCTTAGCCTCGCTTTTTTATAATGTTAATCATTAAAATGTAATTTGTTTAATTGTATTCATATTTGATAGTTTTTCAACTATCTATTTATCTAGTTAATCTAATTTACTGCGCATTAGTTTCAAGCTGCTTTACAATTCACACACCTATAATCAACCTGTGAGTCATCATTAACTGATCGGTTATGAGCAATATGCAAAATAGTCCGTTCAGGAATATTAGAGCTGCATGACTGTGATCAACCACATCTGCAGAAGGGATGAAATCTCTTGATGTTCAGTGATTTTTTTTTGGGAGCCAAACAGAAGCAACTTTTTAAACTGTTACACAGTTGCTGTCATTATCGCTCAGTCTCCAGTTGATAAAGCGACTCTGAACAGGTTTGTGAGTTTTTATAAAGGATTAAAGAAGAGAGCTGCACATTTGTGAAACTCTGCCATTTAACACTCTTTTATCATCATAGTTATTCTACCAACAGCCTGTAGTGTCAGTATGGCAGGAACCATAGAGCCAAGAAGAGCTGTTTCTTTTGGCACCCGCGCTGAAGGGGATCCTTTATAAAACAGAACCAAGCACAATGCATCAGTCTGAGAGAGGTTAAAAAAAACAGTGTATATTTTTTAAAACGTACATTCTAAAAAAAAAATAGATGGACATTTACTTAAGAGCATTTGAATGCTGAGAGAAAATGAGATCGGTTTTAAAATGACTGAAGGTGAAATGATGGGTCATTCTGTTTGCTGGCTGAGTGGTCTGAATGCTGCCTGTGCTGGACCTTGGCCATATATCATTCCCCCCTTTTTCTGTCCCCGGAGTTGTAGCTGCTCTGGCCACCAAAGCAGAAATGGGCTGAAATGTGCAGCGCTGTGTCCAGTGAAAGTGGTTATGACACCCATCATTACACACACCAAGGGCTGGACACAAGCGATGCTGCACTTCCTGCACTCTCGCCGAAATTCACAATTTAAAACCACTCCTGAAAATGTGTTTTTTGTTCGCAAGGAGAATTTCAGTGAGCAAACTGTACATCATCAGAGGACCATTTGATTAAACTGCAACATAAGTGCCATTACCCTTTTCAGCACTTCTAACGCACAAATCTTACTTAATTATGCTCAACAGTTTTTATTGTGCCCTGACATGGTGACTGTGGGAAGCTGTGTGCCTGCCTGCAGGTTATTGTCATCGCTCTGTCATCTCATATTTTGGGTGAATATTGTGGGCGCGCGTGTGTGGCGGGTCTAGCCTGATTGCGCGCCACTTCTCCATCAGTGCGTGTGCACGAGGGTCCGCAAAGCTGCCACTTCTCCTCTCCAGGCTCGCAGTGCCATCCACAAACTTTGATGAGCTGTAACCTTCACGGGGGCAACAAAGCAAGCCGGGCTGAATTATAAACTGGGAGGATATATTAAAAATAAAGACAGCGTTCTCGCTTTCTCTCTTTCTCTCTCTCTCTCTCGCTTTTTTTCCCTGAGTGATTAAGGTGAGTAAACTGCCAGCTTCACATTACAGTGCGCGTTTTTCCCTTGAACGATTCGGAGATCCGTGCATATATTTCCAAACATGTTTTGCGTGATCTGCATGCGTCTGCAGAACCAAAATGAAGTTTGTGTTGGTATAATATTTTTTGCATTAACGCGATCGTGCAAACTTTTTTCATTCGTAATCATTAATCAAACGTTGCTTTAGATGCTTTTTTTTTTTTTTTTTTTTTTTTTTTCTCCC
>VUQJ01044325.1:1783-17186 GCA_015108635.1 Andinoacara biseriatus
AAAAAATGAAAAGAATCTAACTTTTGACAAAGATGGACAACTTTTCCCCCCCAGCACCACTCTGTTCCCACCTTTTTTCCCTTTGTGAGGTAAGTAGGCCACGTCAAGCTGTGCCAGTAAATTATTAACTTGTTTTCTACAAAACACATTACAACTTTGTGCTGCTGGGTTTGTTTTGATGCACAGTCAAGATGCTGGAATGCTTTTTCCTTGATACTCTCAGCTGCCTGCTGTGACTTCTTGACACAGGCTCGTCGACCTGGATCTGGAAAGCGGGTTGCTTGGCCAGCAGCTTATCAAGGCAGCTTTCGTCAAAATGAGTTCTGATTGCTTTAATTGCTGGTAGTAAAGAAAATTTCCATTAGCCACATTTTTTTAAACAAATTTGTAGCTGACATGAATTCATCATCTTGAAAGAGATAATTGAGGTGTGTGATTCCTTTCTGTTCTAAAGTGGACAGTTGCTCCGTTAATCTGAAAATCTGGGCTGTGCCAGATTATTAGCTATTAGCCTGCAGTCAATTTATGTCTACACTTTATGGGGGAGTTATAGTAAGACACTAATGCTGCAGCTGTAAGACTTCACTAAGACATTGGCAGACTCACTTTCCAAGTGCCAAGTAAGACTTAATCACTCAAACAAGTGGAGTCACGCTGTTACGTAAACTTCTGGAGAACAGAGAACTGTTCATAATTTCTTGGTTCCTCTATTTTACTGCACTCTGAGCTCAGACTAGCTGCCTCTTTAAACTCTGCTGTTGAGCTCTGCACCTTGACTCACAGGCATACAGTATATCTGAGTCAAGGTGCATATCCTGCATATTTTTGTAACATTTGCCACAGAGGAGCCACGCCTCAGTAATAATGTTTATAATTAAGCTGTCATTTTATAGACATTGCACTGATTACTGTGTATTCTTTTGGCCACTATAATGCTGCATTTAAACTCTGATGTCTTTACTGACCTACGGTAGATGTGGAAAAATTATTCTTGTGAAAACTTCAAGAACGTAAGTGAATGTGATTTGGGGTGTGTGATCAGAACCTTGGATCCATGCAGTGACAACTTAGGGAAACAAATGGATATAGCCTCTGGTCTAAAAAGTGAACGTAGCAGTACCTTTAACCTGCAGCCTTTCTAAAAAGGGAGACGCTCATCAGATTGGAAAAGTAGCCAGACCATAAGTGAATGAAAACAAGGTGTGGGCGGTATAGCCTCAAAACTACATCACAAAATTTAAGGAAATTTGCAATGTTTATGATGATGTAGGGGGAAAAAACAACAATGTTTTACTGGTGTTGCTTCCACCTAGAAGGTGCCAGCAATGATAGCAATATATGCAGTGACAGAGCAGTTTAACTGCCTAATCTTCACCATGTAATTCTTCAGGAGGCTGCACATTATCATCGCATCATAAAACTGGAATATTTTCTAATTGTGATGTCATACGTTAGTTTGATTTTTTTTAACCAGCTGCACTGAGCCTTCCAGGGCCTGCATATTTTGCAAAGCATTGTGCTTTGTTGGAAGTTATAGAAGCAGCTCACTTTTTAAAATCATAAATGCTTATTGGAGGCTAACACGAGCCAATTCATACAAGTCTAAACCAAGTCAGTGTCACTGATTTGATAGAGAAATTAGTCAAAGTAGCCACCTGCAGACTGACCGTCTTCAAAACAGCCCCCAGGGCCCTAAGGAGAAAGCCTGTTTATAGGCTGGTCGGCAGTCAGGTTAGACTGCCACTAGTCTCAACATACAGTCTAAAAACTAGCAGCTTGTAGCAGTAAAATGGGGGAAAAAGGAGGAAAATATCTGGGCACGTTTCAATTTAGGCATGATTAGGGGTCAGGATTAGATCAACTGCTTTCAGTCTCTACTGTCTCTCTTATTATCAATATTCAGCGTGTTTGAAGAGAATAAGATTGAATGACATGCAGTTTTCTCTACCTTGACTTTCATCCAGTCATGGTTTAAACCCTGTCCATTATACTGCACTCAGTTTTAGTTTTTCTCTTCCTGTTTAATCAGCCATTAAATTAGTTGCTGGAACATAAACCTTGTCATATCGTGCTCACTTTTTACTGTGATTTTTTTCACTTCATTGTAAGTGGCAGTAGTTTAGAGGAACATAAAGTGCTGTATTCAGTGTTACTTTTAATTATTTTGTGCACCCTAATTTACATTCTGTGCCTGAAAGTGAGTGTACGGGCAACACTTTTAGCATCTGGCACCATTAAAGAAAAAAAAAGAAGAAAAAAAAAGAGGCCTTTTGGAATTGGCTTCACGCAGCAACTGGACCAACCTTTGTCTTCCTTTCTCTGAGGATGTCAGTGGGTGGGACAGATATTGTGAAAAATTCAACACAAAAGGAATGTTGTGAGACAGAGGCTGCCTGATGCTGAGTGCAATCCTTGGGGGGGACAGACTATTTCTCCACTACACTGCCATGTGATACCTGCTAGTTCTGTGTTTTGATCAGTGGATGCATGCAGCTCACGAAAGCAGCTCTAGTCGGTACCACAGTCCAAGTGTAAAGCTTCTCCATTTAAACAGGCTGAATAGAGCCTGAAATCCTCTAATTGTTTCTGCTTCCACTGACAATGGTGGCATTCTGATAGCTGCTAAATTCTGTCAAACACACCAGACAACACAGCCCCCTAGAATCTTAAAAGTTTTTTTTAAAAACAGACTCATTTAGATATCTTGGATGGAGTAACGGCCATGAGCCCAAGACATGCAGGAACTCCCAACCCACCCACAAAGCAGTACATCCTACATTTCTACCCTGATTTGACCTGAGCTTGTTAATGAGCTGCAATTCTTTCACCGCTATGACTTCAGAATAATGCACTAAATATATCACAATGAGAACAACTCGAGGAAAGAGTGGATCAGAGTTGCTGAATACGTCTAGTGTCTTATTGTTTCGCCTGATGCATAACTGCTTAATTGTATTTTCCTTGTTTCCACTGCAAATGAGTATCATTTTGTAAACATGCAGTTTGAAAGGAAAACAACAGCTCCTCTGCAAACAGGGCACAAGATGACACCTGTGTTTGTCCTCGTCTTTTCCTCTGTTTATTTCACATCTTTTATCAGTCTTATTTTTGTTCGTTGTCATGTCTTTGCAGACATGCAATTCCTAGGCTGCCCTCTGAAAGTGTGGGAAGCTGTGATTCATCGCATCAGGAATGCAGTAGTGGTGCGTAGCTCAGTCCATTGCCAGACTCTGAGTCAACCCCAGGCTTTCGCACCTGTTCCGGAGTCTCTCCCTGCTAAAATGATGTAATTAATGCTCACTCTATGGCTTATGGCTTACAAGCCCTTTATCATAAATGACTTATTCTGTCACGAGAAACTGGATTTCTGAGATGTGGCAGCGTGAAAATAAAGTCTCACATCTTTTGGTTAAAAGATGTGAGACTTCATTTTGTCCTGGAGACTGTTCATTGGAACGGCCGTTATTTTTAAAGACATTTTCATAACTCTTTTGAGATGATTATGACCAAAAATGGATGAGTTTAGGCCTTATATGCTATTTTAATATATTGTCCTTCTGAGTCTGCTTCATATTTTCTCTGCTGCAACTTTCACGACTTCTTTTCTTCTGCTGTTAAACGAAGCAGGATCATCAACGTGGGGACTTCAGCCCCATGCTGATGACTCTTCAGACAGCATGAGGAAGGAGTTCCTCTTAACTTCATTCAACATGTATCTGTGCCAACTCATATTATATGGGTTTGAGTGCACAATGTGGCAGTGAAAGAGGCAAGATTTCCCTATTTTAACAGTCTAATAAAAAATAAAAAGAATCCCAGGCTGTTATTTGACACTATTAAATTGTTTCTCTCCACCTCAGCATGCTCTGATAGCCTCTGATGATAATTGTATTTATCATTTTGGAAATAAGGTGATGGACTTAAAATCCAAATTCTCTTTAGGTTCCTAATCCCACTGCATTTACATCGTTCTCTCTGATTACATTAAATAACCTACTTATTATCATGGATAAGATGAAACACTCATCATCCTTGTTGAGGATTTTTCATCCTCATGTCCTGTTTGGATCTCTCACAAGCATTGGTGCTTCAGTGCTGTCTGTAATTAACAGCTCACTGAGGCAAGGCTGTGTGAAGCATCCTGGGTAATTCCACTACTTTAAAAACAAAAACTAATCTTGATGCCAGTTTTCAGGTGGTGGGCAAAGTACGGCCCGGGGGTCACACCCAGCCCATTGGTCTTTTTAACCCGGCCTGCCGAAGATTGGTACAGAATTGCCCGAATCGAATCGAATCAAATCGAATCGAATCGAATCAAATCGAATCGAATCATAATTATGACAGGTGTTGAGGATTCGGAGAATTGCTACAACAAACACGAGCCTTTGATTCACTGGCAAAAAGAACACTGTTCTCACTAAAAGTAAATTTAAGTATTAACAATGTAATGCCTTTTTTATGTTTATGTCTGATGTTTATGATATGTCTGCATCTGGTGCTGGGCCGGCCCGTCTGTCAAATTTCAAAAAGTCAATGTGGCCCCAGAGCCAAAACATTTGCCCACCCCTGAGCTAATGGCCTCTGAGGCAGGAAATTGTTCTTGAACTTGGCGCTGCTTTGATACTATTGACCAGAATATTTTGATTAACAGCTATTTATCTGGAAGTTCTCCTCTTACACTGCTTCTCTAACCTGTGGTTTGTTTAACATGGTTCAGTCCAGGGTTTGTGGTTATTTTCCTTTTACATGCTTCCTTTAGCCTGAATCATTCAGTCTTTGTCATTTCTTTTTTCTATCCCTGATTAGTGACTAGTTCTCCAATAATTACCTTGGTTTAACCACCAGTAAGACTGAGGTTATGATTACAGCTCCTCCTGATATACATTCAGTATTTGATTGTGTAGTATTTGATTCCTTTCTGGACTGCGATTCACATACAATCTACTTCACACTCCTGTTCCTTCATTTAAGGAGTACTTCTAAATTGCGAGCTACAGCCTCCTCTGAACTAGAAAAACCTTAATTACATCCATCCAATCGCTTCCGCTTATCCTTTTCAGGGTCGCGGGGGGGCTGGAGCCTATCCCAGCTGACATAGGGCGAGAGGCAGGGTACACCCTGGACAGGTCGCCAGCCTGCCGCAGGGCCAACACAGAAACACAGACATGCTCTCATTCACACCTATGGGCAGTTTAGATTGGCCAATTAACCTGTCTCAACAGCACCCCTGCTGTCGAGGAGGGAAAGCGACTTTGGCATGTCACGTGACTTTTTTGTACAAACTTACTGCGGAACCGTTTTGCATGTGAGGAGACCCCTTTGTATTCAAGCAGAGATCATTTTTTGTTCAAGGACAGTTTGTAAAACAGGTCTTGTGTGTGTACAGCATGTTTTCTTTGTGTATATTATGTGTTCTTTGCATGCAACCTTTTGGCAGGAAATTAATTCCATAAACCAGACCTATGTGACGGGGACAGGAAAAAATTATTTCCAGTCAGAAAACTGTGGATCAGAACTTCAAATTACCCCACTTTAAAGAAACCAAATGACTTAAATCATGTTTGCTGTAAATCACACTCAAGTCAGTCAGGACAAGACAGATAGCCTGGCAGTCTCAGACATGCACCTACATGCAATAGAGATGAAGAATGAAACATTCAGGTACATACAACTTCAACTCAAGATTCTAGAAAGTTACTTGGCCTTAACTTGAGACAGTGATGGCACTTTCACAATAATCTCACACACAAATCTTGACAAGCCTTCATACCTCTGATCCGATGTCCCATACAAGTCTCTGAGGTCGGGGGAGAGAGGGCTCCACCTCACCCTTACAGTGCCCATCTTCAGTGTAGCCCAGCTGAAAGGCATCCGTGGCCAAGGTGTACTGGACAAACAAATGAAGGAAATTACTGTTATGAATGTGAGCACAGCCATACAGTTGGTGCTATTAAAAAATATATGCTAAAAACTAGGAAACTAGTTTCAAAACTAGGACAATTATGAAAACACTGTTATAAAAAAAGAAGATTAAATGTGTCTGCTGCAATGTTTGTGTTGTCTGGTTTTATGGTTCATTTCTTATCACAGCTTTGGTACATCTGAGTGTGTGAAAGTTTAAAAATGGACCTCAAGGGGAGTTCCACATGTGCACAGCAAAACCCAAACAACAGATGCCTTCTATTCAAGAGATGGTTATGATTTTCATATATATGAATGGCTTTATGGAATCTCTTGGATCTGCAGATTTTGGCATAAAATACCACATACTGGAACAATACCTGATTAGATTAGATGCTACTATGCAAACAGGAGAAATGTAAAGATTGAGAAGCAGAAGCCCAGTGTCAGGTGGCAACCAATGGGAGTAACATATGATAGGGTGGTATTCAAGCAATCAACCTACAATTTACAAAATGACCCATGATGAGTGGCTTTATATGCAGATGGGGCCCAACTATTCCTGAAGTTCAGGTGTAAAGCAAAAAGTGGTAAATAATAAAAACAAATATTCATGATGTTTTGATATTTCTTTAATATTATGTAGTTTGTTTAAGATTGCCTGTGAACTCACTGGCATGCATACACACAGTAAACACTGTCATAGGAAAAAGAAAGTGTTCACAGGACTCTGCAGTATTAAAGTACTAAGTGCACCCTTACTGCTTCCACAGGAATTAAAAAGGTAAGAAGCAACCAGATGCTGCTAATCAAATGCAACGCAATGGCTGGTCTGGAGCTTTCAAGGGTGTGTTGGCACAATACCACAACCTGCACAGGAGCAGTCCTCCCTGCAAATTCACCCAAACAAGTATGACTTGTTTAGAAGGGTTGCCAGAAGAAGGCCCCCTTTCTCTCTAAAAACATCATTACAGCACGACTTCACTCTGCCCCGCTGCATCCGAACAAATAAGACTTCTGGGATGTCGTCTTTGTTCAGATCCAGCAAGGTGAAAACCAAACAACATATCAGCACAGTCAGTTAGTGGTAGGAAACAGACAGATGCACTTCAGCAGACCCACATCTTCAGTGAAAACTTAACCCTGTACCATAAGTGGAAACTTTCCATCATAAAGCAGGCACCCATAAACTCAGCTTATTAAGAACGAGTCATTTAATGCCCCCCCCCCCGTTTTCTGCTGCTCAGCAGCCCACCACAGTGAAAACACTCTATCTGTAATGACACGCCCACACACCCTGTGTGTCTTCCATAAAGGTTTGTCAAGTGTAGTTATCGCTTCCACCTGTTAGTGAGACAGAGATCAGACTATCGTCTCTGGAGACCGGCTTTACTAGAAACTGTTGAATCCGTTGTTTCTGTCATCTCTGTGGATGTGCCTTTGTTGTTCGACAATCATCACCTCTTGTTAACCTAGAATTAGTAACATTAACATTCCTTTACAAGGCCCTTCCTCTCTGCTGTGTGTGGTAACAGCCACAGTGGTTGTAATACTGCAAATTGACTGGAAGCAGCTGTGATATGTCAGTTTCCGGTAACTGAGAGCCTGGGATTGATGGGATTGATGTGTGTCAGTACAAATTCATACAGAAGCTTAAGAATTACCTCCCAAAGGTGAGCCACTGTTGGTGCATCAGCCCAGGAGTGCTCTGCATTCAGCCCGTTCTTCCCATTCTTGTAGATCACGATGGACAAGGATTTATCAAACCACCTGAGGGATGAGAGAACAATCAGCAAAAGAGGTTGTTGGCTGTGGCATTAAAAGATGTACAAGTTAATATTTTTTTTAGGAAAAAGAAAAAACAAAGTGACTTTTTCCAGGTGATAAATGAATTCCTTGATTATACTCAGCTGCTGACACAGACATGGACAACTGGAGACCGTCTGACGACAACATTTATATCACATGGACCCGAGCTAACCCTAGCGGAATCGCGGATGCGGAAAATGTAATCACGGGGTTAGATCAGTTATAGGCATATTCCCATATAGGTCTCAGCTATTTGATTTTATTCTCAAAATGACAGATATTTTATATCTGTAAGAAAATCTGAAATTAAAACTACAGTCAAGTATAATGTGTTAGAAGCTGGGTGTGAGCAGATAAAGAAAGAAACGGGCATTTCTGATGAGAATCATGGCAAGTACAAACAAGTTGTGAGGACCAAAAAAAACAAACTAAAATTTGATGCTTATCATGCGTGAAAAGGTTACGCAACACCCTATAAACAAATTCAACTTCACCAATCCACAGTCAGATAGACTGAATGAAAATTTAACAGCATTATTATACTCCTAGGAGTATTACACAGACTAATGTTAATGTGCATCGAGAGAAACCTCAAATGCTCTGACCAGCAATCATCTGTAGCTACTGCAGTGTCTGTTTACTCTGTGGCCAGTTACATTTACTCTGAAAGAGGCACTAAAAATGAAGAATTTAAAACAAGTCAATAACTCCAGGAAACTCACTTCTGACCAATGACAGTGACCCTGAGGTGAGTTTTTGATTATGTCCTGGATTTTCTTAACTTTTCTGCTGGTAGGTGTGGTCGTTTTTGAATCTATTAGCCACTGTTACCCAAGGTCACCTGATCCAGCCCTAACTATAAGCTTTATCAAAAAGGAAAGTTTTAAGCCGAATCTTAAAAATAGAGAGGGTGCCTGTCTCCTGAATCCAAACTGGAAGCTGGTTCCACAAAAGAGGGGCCTGAAAGCTGAAGGCTCTGCCTCCCATTCTACTCTTAAGTATCCTAGGAACCACAAGTAATCCAGCAGTCTGAGAGCGAAGTGCGCTATTGGGGTGATACGGTACTATGAGGTCTTTAAGATAAGATGGGGCCTTGTATGTGAGGAGAAGGATTTTAAATTCTATTCTAGATTTAACAGGGAGCCAATGAAGTGAAGCCAATATGGGAGAAATCTGCTCTCTCTTTCTAGTCCCTGTCAGTACTCTAGCTGCAGCATTTTTGATCAGCTGAAGGCTTTTCAGGGAGCATTTAGGACAGCCTGATAATAAGGAATTACAATAGTCCAGCCTAGAAGTAATAAATGCATAAACTAGTTTTTCTGCATCACTCTGAGAAAGGATGTTTCTAATTTTAGAAATATTGCGCAAATGCAAAAAAGGGGTCCAACATACATTATTTGTTTAATATGTGCATTGAAGGAGATATCCTGGTCAAAAATGACTCCAAGAGTTCTCACAGTGTTACTGGAGGCCAAGGTAATGCCATCCAGAGTAAGTATCTAGTTAGACACCATGTTTCTACGGTTTGTGGGGCCGAGTACAAGACGTCTTATCTGAATGTAGAAGCAGGAAATTAGGGGTCAGGCATTTATGTCTTTAAGACATTCCTGCAGTTTAACTAATTGATATGTATCATCTGGTTTCATGGATAGATAAAGCTGGGATACCCAGCACCGAACCGTGTGCTGGCACAACGTATACAGCGTAGTGCCTGTAATACCTACGGCATGCTCTGATCTCTGTAATAAAACATTAGGGTATCAAATGCTGCACTGAGGTCAATCAGGACAAACAGAGATAAGTCCACTGTCAGAGGCAACAAGAAGATCATTGGCAGCCTTCATTAGTGTTGTTTCTGTACTGTGATGAATTAGAGCCCCGACTGAAACTCTTCAATATAATTCTGCTGGGGTATAGAGGGTTAAATGAGTAACATAACAAAATGGCACCGTTAGCAGGAAAAATAGCACTTACAAACAGAACATTCTTAAAGGGTTCAAAAAGTTTAACAGTAGTTGTCAAGACATGTAGCCAAATAATCATCTACTACAGAAAAAGTCAGCTGATTATCAAAGGATTCAGAAAAACTGCTTCTCTCTGTATTCTGAATATCTAAATATCAATCTGAATATCAATCCATACATTTTACTTAGAGCTGAAAACCTCTGTCAATATGCCTGATAACTGCCTCCATACATTAAAAAAAACGGTAAAAAAAAGAAAAAAGAATATGTTTTGACAGAATTTATTTTGTTTCCTTTTATTGTACTGAGTCACAGCCTGTTGCAGCAACTCCAGTTTTGTTTTTTCTTTTCATTTTAATGACTTATCAACTGATAAAGTAGATTGTTCCTGATCACTGTGATTTATGCAAAGGTGAGTTTGCCACTTTTACAAGTCTTCTAGTGGGTTTTCGTCACATTATACTCTTGTTGGTGGAGACTCCTCAACAGCTGATCTACTGCAGAAGAAACGATGAAGCCTGTAATCCCGGAGGAGCAATAAGGGAAACAACGAGGTTCCAGGGCGAGTGTAGTTTGATGTGTTTCGTGTTGCACTGCAGCGAGTGTGACCGTCCCCGGATTTTTGGGCCAATAGGGACGTTAATCTGAGTAGTAAGGAGAAAAGTGGAGGGATTGCACTAGTCGTGAAAAGTGGTGTAATTGCAGACATGTTGCTGCAGCCTGAAAACTGAACTGCTTGCTGTAGGAACGGATCCTCTGCACCACCTGCTGAACACTAACATCCGTTTGCTGCCACAAAGACAGATGTGTCAAAATGTTATGATTAAAATGTTAGATTTATTGCACTTTAGACTAGAATGTCTAAAGTGCAATAAATAAATTATTTGAACTCCAAGTATTTATTTGACTTGGTTAAGCAAATTTACATGTTCTGATGGGACATTTCGCAACTTCTGGGATAAATACCGCATTTCTTATCTTAATCTGACATTTTCAAGCTCAATCCACTATCAGCAGGAAATACAGAACACAAGGTAATTATTCTAAAAAAAAAGAAAGATTTATTGCTGCTGCTGACAAGAGTTAAAAGGAAGCCACAAAAATAATGATAGCAGGAAAGACAGGAAGCACAGGCACAACCCTCCTCTGATGAGTTGGAACAGAAATAGCAACCCTGACATGTATGAATGGATCTTTCTGGCTGGTCGTGCTGTAATCATACAGATGATTTCTTTCTTTCTTTTTTTTTAAAAATGCCACCGTCTACCTGAGTATTGATGCTGACCTCGTCTAACTCTATGACCACTGTCCTCATCTCGCAATGACGTCTTTGAGCAGAGCAGGCCAGGTCACAAAGCTCATGCCAGACTGTTTATTGAAGATGACAATAAGTTCAGTGCACCATCTCCACAGTCAAAAGATGTGGCATGTGACTAAATCTAGGAGGAATGTTGTTTTGCAGCAGATATAGTTGTTCAGATGTTGTGTGTGTGTGTGTGTGTGTGTGTTGAGGCTCATGGAAAACATGCAGCAGCCCGTAGATCAAAACAACAGGATAGAAAGTGCTCCTCTATCTGTAATGTCTACATCTCTCTGTGAGAATTTTGGGGGACTCCAGTTAGTGTTTAAACCAGACCTGTGATTCACTGGGCAGCTTAAATTGCATCAGAATGAGATAATTTTGGAGAGATGTGCACAGTAGTTCAGCTAGATAGCATCGCGCTAAACAGAAAATGAAAACTAAATGTAGGAAAACTGTCTCCTGTGTGCAACTCTGATGGCATTTTAGGGGAATCCAATCATAATTACCATGTAAAAATTCTGTGGGTTACACACTAATATTTGACATTAAACTGAAAGCAAAACAAAGCACAGAAAGGAAATGAAGGGAAAGTTGCATGCGTGCTTAGATTAGTGGCAAATTTATTAATAAATATGTATAAGTTCTATGATTATGTTATATATATTAATATAATATATATATTAATGCGTAAGTAGATGATTATGTCACATGCAAGACATAACAAGAACAGGACATAAGGGGTTGAGGTGTGTGGCGTCTGTTGCTTCATTCTGTTTGTTTATGACTTAACCCAGGAATTAAGTGAAGAGGGTTGGATGACCACAAAGCTGGAAGGTGACCAGAGGTTGGAAACAGGAAATACTGTAAGCCCCCCCACCCAACAACTGTAAAAGACGATAATGCACAGACACCCTTTTTATGACTTTGTGTAACTATAATAAAAGCTGGACCCAGGGAGAGAGAAGGGACCAGAGTTTGTGAAGTGATGTTAGGGAGACATGTCTGGTCCAGAGCTTCGTATTTTGACTTTGGTTTCTCCATCACCAAAATATCAGCACCACATTAAACCATTCAATTAATGCTATGCATCCTCTCAGGTACAGAATCGGTCTCTCCTTTAAGGTGCTGATGTAACGGAGCACATTTTGACTCAAAGACATTTCAGCTCCTCCTCCTGTCATCACTGATCTGCTTTCAGTTTTCCATTTTTACACCAGGAACTCTGCACTTAGCTCTTGAGAACACTTATGTGTTTAAGATATATTTTACAACCTCAGCCAGCTCTGTACAAACACTCTTTTTACTATAGTATGGCCATATTTGAAAAAAAAAAACCTACAGATTTATTTCTGAGAAATATGAAGTATTTTAGTGATGTATGAAACAACTGTGCAGATGCCAAAAAACAAAATTCCTCTGTGACCTCCTCACCTGTCATAGCATCTCCCATGAAGCAGAGACTTGGCGTAGCGGTCCAAGTTCCCCTCTGGGTCATCTCCCCGCATGCCTTGCTCCTCATCATCTAAGGTTATGAAGAAGGCTGACCTCTCGATGGCATCCAGCGATCGCTTGTTGACGCCAGAGCTAAAATACTGCTTTCTCATCTGAGCCCAAGGGATCCTGGGAGGGGCAACACATCACAATTATGAGGACACGCACTTCACCAAGGAGCTGTTACAACACTGCATCCATCCTTAAGTACTGTCTCCACTTTAGGACAACCTTCCACAAAGTTAAAGAGTGTTGAACATTTCTATAGTTGTACTGCAGTTTTCATTCTTCTCCTCCCACACAGCTTTCTTATATTACTGTCAGACTCATGATATATGAGAACCATTTCTTACCTTTGATTTGTTACTTTTTGCAGCCTGGCATCTAAATTACAGTAGCTTGATGCAGCTTGGATCAGAGATCAGTGTTTCTTTGGTGCCTCTCTGCAGGACAATCTCCACACTTTTTTTGTACTTTGAGAAACACAACAGCACACCTGTGCAGAAGACCACCACACCACCCAACAACTAGATTTTATGCCTGTCCTCAGCCAGCGTCCTCAGCCCCCTAAAAGTCAACACTCGTAAGGCTGCTGGTCCAGACAATATTCCTGGTGGCGTGCTGAGGGACTGTGCCGAGGAACTCAAGGGTGTCCTCACAGACGTCTTTAACGCCTCCCTGAGCCAGGCTGTTGTCTCGACCACCTTTAAAGCCACCGTGCACCAAAGAAACAGTGACCAGCTTGCTTCAGTGATTATCACCCCCTTTGCACTGACCTCAACCATCATTAAGTGCTTCGAAAGAGTGAGTAGTGAAATACTGAAGGCTGCTGAAAAGATCATCAGCACTCCACTCCCCTCCCTCCTGGAAATTTACAACACCTCGTCCACAGAGTAGCCAGCATCATGGGTGACCCCACCGACCCCTCACACCAGGCTGTCAGGAAGCTGAACCCTCTGCTAACCAGGAAATCTGCCGGCCCCCACCCCCAACACACACACACACACACACACACACACTTTGACCATTTCCCCCAGCAGCAGCCACCTTACTTTGTTTTTACAACCACAGCATTGCTGCTACCAGTTACTGTGTATTGTTAGTTAGTGTGTACTGTATATATTGTGTACATTTTGAGTACATACTGTATATTTCATATTGAACATGCAGAGGTCGTCGGTAACGTAAATTCAGTTCTCTGCCTGTCTTGCACATTCAGCAAAAACTGACAATAAAAGTTAAGTTGATGACAAAGGTTTACTTTGATTGCAAAAACATGTAGCAGCAGGTAATACATGATTGGTATTGACTTGTAAATAACTGGACATGAATAATTTGGGATTAAAATTATATATTAGATTAGATTAATATTATACCATAATACTACATATATATTGTATATTTCTAAGCAGCTCATTCTCCTGACAACAGTTTCTTTAAAGATAAAAACACATTTTGGGGTCACTTTAAAAGAAAGGCAGATGTAAAAGTGAAATGTAAAAGTGATGTCGCAGGTCGAACGTGACATATTTGGATGCAGACTATAATTTGGTATTTAGAACCCCCTGTATGCCTATATGGTGTCAATACAAACAAAAAGAGCATGAAACTTTTAAATAGCTTTATATATACACCATAATTATCATTTTGATCTTCTGATCAATCCATTGACCTTGAAGGAGAGGTCAGAGGTCAAATGTGACAAATTTTAAATCTTAATACAGTACTTTCTATAAGCTGAAAATAAAAATCACATTTGTAAGAATCATAGTTTTTAAGTTCTAAGGCTTTTTGTCCATTTTTAACCAATAAATCATTAAGATGATCTTGAAGACCTCGGTGGACGCGAGCCAAAGTTTAGGTGCCTGTGCGAAGGCGTGAGCTCGGTGTATAGAAGAAGTTTCTTACTTACTAAACCCAAGCTGTCGCTCACCCCGGCACAAGATCCCTTCTTTTGCATCCAAATTCGGCATTGTGTTCATACTTTTTGCACCACTTCGAGCCAACGGCAACACCCAGCCAACGCAGACGTCTTCAGACACCTTAGCAGGACGCTCGATTCATCAGTGCCTCCTGATAAGGTTTCTATTCCACTGCTACCTGTGCAGCAGCTCATCACTGGTTATTAACTCAAACTAAAGCAGATCTTGTGTTGGAAGCAAAACATTATCCACATTGTGATTCTGATGTCATTAATATCTTTCCATTAATTATGCAGAATACTAAGTGGGTGGAGCCATCCCAATTTCAGATGTAGCACACCTATGCAGGCCCATCCTCTGGAGGGCATCCTGCATCGTTCCAGTCCCGAAGGAGGACCAGCCTAGCAAGCTGAATGACTTCTGATCGCATCTAATCAAAGGATTGGAGCAGCTCTTCTTTAGCGTCCTCAGACCGCAGATGCAACACACCCAGGACCATCTGCAGTTTGCATACCGGGCAGGTGTCTGTTTGGAGGGTGCCGTCCTATACCTGCTACACCGAGCACACACTCATCTAGAGAAGGGAAGTGGCACGGTGAGGATCCTCTTCTTAGATTTCTCAAGTGCCTTTAACATCATCCAACCCCTTATGCTTCACAAACTGATTAGGATGAGAGTGGACCCCTGCTTGGTCACCTGGCTTCAAGCTAGGAAGTGACAAATGGGGGCTCGTCTGCACAATTATCTTGGTTGGTAAGCTTTCTAATGCTTAATGAAAGCTTGTTTGCATTACTCTCTTAAGCTGAAACTGCTGCTCTGTGGTGCTGTCCTTGGCAGACTGAAGCAATGATTCTCTTTTACGATTCTTCCTAAATAATGTTTCAATTGCAGTGAAAACAGAGAAGTTGGCTCAGGAACATGCTCCTGTAGCTGAGTGGCTCCCTGTTTGTGCAGCTGCTCAGCTCTCTGGTGGTTTTCAGTGCACAAAACACCCACTGTATGAAAACTGGGCT
>VUQJ01044325.1:17206-28830 GCA_015108635.1 Andinoacara biseriatus
ACTCTTTTCTCAGTACACGATGCTGGTGACTGTGTGCTTGTTCGGGAGATGAGTTTAATACCCCTTTGTCTCCCACTGCATAAAGCCAGGCTGTGGTTTGAGGCTGGAGGAGGACAAGAAGGAGGATAAAATCCACATTGAACTTTAGCCTGGTTCTCCTGCTGATGGTGTAGCAGTGATCAGGGGAGACAAAGTGTGAGCTAGCAGTTTGTCAGCTATTAAGTCTGCAATTCTGAATGAATCAGATGAGTGCAGAGAGGCATTTCCTGATGTTTCTGCAGCTTGTGCCGTAACAAGGGCTGTGGCTGTTGGGTCTTATATTCACTCTTGAACAAAATTATACTGCTTTAGGGTAAAATTACAAGAATTCGTTAAGTAATAATTCAAATAAATTATTAAATAAATTGTGACTACATAAATTAGATGATTACATTAATAATATTGACTTAAATTAATAATTGGCAGTTGACTCAAATCTCTAAATAGTAGTTGATTAAATAATAAATTAATACTTGAATCAAATAATGAATAATCAGTAGTCAAATTAAAATGATCAAAATAGTGATTGCATTAAAATAACTAAATAGTGGCTGAAGCAAATAATAGACGATTTAATAAATACATCTGAGAGTGACAGATGGATAGCGCCAGGCCTTTGAGCAATATGTTTAACTTATTTATGACCTTCTCGGTCTCGGACAAGAATATGTTTATCTTATCCTTAAAGGTTTTGCCAAAACATACATGTCCAAGGAGAGTGTTTATAGGTCATTGCTCCCTGTTGCTAAGCAGAATAAAACTGCAGCATTATAATTAGGGTGATGTGAGGACAATAAGGCACATGTTTCTTTTATTGCTGATTGGAGAAGCTTGTGCCATTGATGCCAGAAGCAGCCACTGGACAAACCAGTCTGAGAAGGCCAAGTGTAAACCACAGCTCTCTACAACTGCTTTTTAATTTATAGTGCTGATAGTGTAAAATTGCTGTGTTTAGCTTAGAGCGTCACTCTGTGGGGAGGGGAGCACAGGCAGCCCGTCCGATTGGCTGTGTACACGTAATACTTCTAATTCTTTATTATATTAAATTTCTTAATTTTTTAATTAAAGTGTTCTAGGCATCTTCCTTCACAAATAAAGAACACGCACTGACAATTGTAATGTTCCTGGCACAACACACTGTCGTGTGGGTGTGATGTGTTTCTTCACACTTTAAGGGCAAACAGCACACGTGACTTTAGCAGAAGCACAGGAGGGGCTGGCACTGAACACATGGCACAAATGGAACAGGCGTTGTTATTTCCTCATCATAGTCATTATTTGGCTTTGCCAACCCCTTATCACAACACCACGGTTAGTTTGTTGATACAAGTTTGTGTTCTCACTTTCTAGTTTTCCTCCTTAGGGAATGCTTTCTAACCGCAACAGACATTAAACATGACTGTGCTTGAAGTCATTCATTCATTCATTCATTCACTCATTCACTCATTCAACACTGACACTAAATTACTAAACTCCCTAAACTGTATTTCCACTCATCATCTGCATGAATAGTTTCACAGTGTTAAATAACTTCAGTCAACCATGCTTTTTCTGGACACGAAAGGCTGCACGCTCTACATTTAAGAGATTAAAGGGAGAAAAATGAAAATCTGCGAAAGAGGATCATGCGCATACACATATCATGAAAATCTCTTCCATTTCCTAAAGGCTTTCATAAGTGTGCAAGTTATGATTACAAGGAAGATAAAAAAAATAGACCCTCCTCAGCTAAGAGGAAGTTGACTTCATGGTCAGAGACATGGAAAAAAGCCTTCTGTTGCTTTATGGTCTGATGAGACAAAAACTCAAAGGTCTGCCCACACAAACATTCAATACGCCAAAACTATTGTTTATGCCTCGGGACTGTTTCGCTTCCACTGGGCTAAGAACACATTTGAACAACGAGTCAGATGGGGCAATAGCTGAGTGCAGCTGTACCCTGAACCAGGTTCTCTCTTGCTGTCAAATATTAAGAGCCGTGCCCTCAAATTTAAGCCTTAATGACATTAACATGCTAAAGCCGCTCTGAACCAGCCTCCAGTGGCCATTAGCAGAACTGCAGCTTTTGGAAACTGTGTTTGATTCTGAGGGTGCAGCTTTATGCATACCTGTCTCCAGCAGTGAGAGCTCCCAGTTTCTCCTCTCCAGGAAATGGAGGTGAAGGGTCATCAAGGATCCTCTGTATCTGATACTCAAGCTCCCTGGGGGACAGCAGCCGGCCTGCCCGGTACACCCTCAGGCGGAAATATCGCCCCTTGTGGTACACTGCCACGAACTCGCTGTCCAGCCAGTGCTGAAGCACATCTGTGGAAGAGAGAAGGGCAGTACTACATCATATCGTCTGCAATCAATTTTTACACTGGGATTATTTTAGGATCTAAAAATGTTATATCACTATATCATTGCTGTGATGCAAGCCTGGACGTGTATGAGAGCATGGGCAGTGTGTCAGCCTCTGATGACCATTTAAAAGGAGCTACAGCAACAACCTCCAAAGCAGCACAGTACTTTACAAACATACAAGAAAACTGATCCTGTTAAAAGATAAAAAAAAAAACACCACTGAGTACAACCAGGCTATGAATGAGGAGATATTATCAGCTAGTGTTGTGTCAGTGGCCACACCTTTATTTAAACTTTCCAGCATCTAAATGATGCAAAGCAAAGCGCCAGGTCTAAGACGATCTGATGTCTGACAAAAAGAGCTGAGGCAGCACACGAATTTAAAAAAATTCCGCTTTGTGAACTGGTGCACTTATACCTCCTAACAGATAACCTGCTGCAAGCATGCTGCTATAGTACGCATGTTTGGAACAGTTTACCTGGCAGCAACTCAAAGTTCCCTAAGACCGATTAATGATTAATGTATGCTTTGATCCTGATTTCTTGGGGCCTTGTGTCTTTATCACACAGCAGGAACCGATGTGGCAGGACTCAGCATTTCAGCATATGTGTTTTGCATCCGAAGGTTCCTTTTGTGTGCAATGTGTTGCTTTCATCCCTGATTTCCACTCTCCAGTATCCTATTATACAAGAGTTCTTACTGATTCAAGAAAGTCGAGTCAGCAAAAAAATCGTAACTAAATTCCGCCTTTAACCAGCTATTTCAATGATTTAATTATACTCTAATTATACTACTATTGAAATATATGCATTTAACAGAGCACTAGCTTTTCTTACCAAATTTCATCAAGTCTAAGAGCAACTGTAGCAGTCAAAGTGCATCTTTATGTGCTGTATATACTCCAAGTGAGTGTGAGTGTGTGAGTGTGTGTCACGTTACCAGTCTCGACTCCTGGTGTGCGTGTTGTGTTGAACATCCGCTCACACTGAGCAGCGCAGAGGGGGATGACAGTACCTGGAACACGGCTCTGAAGCACACAGACACAAACACAGCTATTGTTTCTCACTTATTAAATGACGACGACGACACCACGGCCAATAACCGGGAGTGCACCCCTGGCAGATGGCTGCGCCACAGCGTCTCGCTCGAGGTGGGTAGCTGACAGAAAGCCTGACTACAAAGTACTGCAGCATACATGTTTAATGAAAGAGTATGCAGGCTGTGCCAGAATAAACGGGCACATTGGATTAAAACCATGTGTATCTGGGACTGTGTAAAATGCTAGTTGTCTTGAGCAATCTTTCATAGGTGTATTTCAGTACACTGAAAACAGAGTAAGGAAGAAGCTTCTCACGATTCTGGAATGTGACTGACTTCACTTCTTAGCAGCAAACACAGTTATCAAGGTTACAATCCTTCACTGTGACACATTGCCACACACTAATCAGCTGTGTGTAAAGCAAGCAGAATAAGACAGAAAGGAAACACACACATTAAGTGATTATCTTTCTGAGGCTGTTACTCTATCCCAGAATCCTGTGCTCCTTCCATCGAGGTCAGGACTGAGGAGAGTGGCACATTCTTTCAGACAAACTACCTTGCACAGCACACAGCCTAAGAGTTTCTACAGGCAGTTAAGCATAACAAAAGCAACGATTACAACACTCAGACATTTTCCTACAGTAACCGTCTGTAGTCTCATTAGGAGCCCCGACGTTGTCGGGCATGCAGACAAGCACCTGGGAGCTGTACAAACCCGGGAGAACCATTCTGAGCTGCTGCAAGGAAATTTCAGCAGATTTTCCAGCCTGCTGTGTCATTTTCACTTTGAATTCCAGGGTGTTTGGATTCAGCCTCTGCAGGCTGGTAATGTTCATTTCCATCAAACGATATGCCATCCTTTCATTCCTAACACATTAGCCAGTCCATAGCAGTGTAGATATCCAGCTTTTCCCATTCAAACCTGATGCAGTTTCAAATGTTTCTTTAATTATTCAGAGCAGTGTATGTAAATGGTAAATGGACTAGTTCTTATATAGCGCTTTTCTACTCTGACTGAGCACTCAAAGCGCTTATACAACACGTTTACATTTACCTCATTCACACCCATTCATACAAGCACTTCCATGTAATTAAGCTAAGTGCTTTAATTAGCTAACATTCATACACATTCATACTCCAACGCTTGCGTCGGAGAGCAACTTGGTATCTTGCCCAAGGATACATTGGCATGCAGCCTGGAGTAGCCAGGAATCGAACCACCGACCTTCCGATCAGTGGGTGACCTGCTCTACCTCCTGAGCTACAGCCCATAAATTTTTGGATACTGGCCCAGTTTGTTATTTTAGCCATTAGCACACAGCCAGGTTAAAATTATAGGATTTAATATAGAACTGAAGTTCAGAAACACCCATTTTGACTCAAAGACTGTTCCTTCATTCACTCTTCATAAATTAGATAAAATGTCTAGAACTGATTCCAAGTGAAGGATTTGGAATCTACTTGAGTGAACATCATGTGGGTCTGGTCGTCCTGTGCCGCTGGGGCTGCGCCCTGGTGCCCTGGCTGTGCTGTCTGTCCTCTGCTGGGTCTTGGCGATGGCCACTGCTTCTCGGTCTTTGCTGTAGGTCGTATTATACACACTCACACTCTCACGCGTGAGCATTAAAACACAAAATTCATCCCATGATTGTGTGACCTCACCGGTTTGAGTTCCTCCCGGTTCACCTTGCGCCGGTACAGCAGCAGGGCAGTGATGGTGTTTCCCGCCCTGGCTGCCTGCACAGGGGTTGGTGTCACATACAGAAAGTCCTGTGAGGGGAACACACAGAAAGGAAGATTCAAACATCTGAAAATTTATGATCAAGAACCATATAATATAATTATAAATAATCTTAATTTATTTTTTTATTTATAACTTTATTTAACCAGGAAGGTCCCATTGAGATTAAAAATCTCTTTTTCAAGGGAGTCCTGGCAAAGATAGGCAGCAGCAAAATACAAGTAAAACATTGTTACAAAAATTACATGGTTAATATTCATGTATTCCATGAGCAATAGGTTACAGAAAAAGCTAAAAACTAAACAGTAAGATTAGCCTCAAAGCTAAGCTGGACTGACAGGAAGTTTAAAAGTGGAAAGATGATACGAGGCAAAGATGCATGATGATGGCTGAGGAAAATAAACAAACCATGTTGGCTTCACTGCAACTCAGAAATGTACTTTAAACTCAGAGAGTGAACATGAAGCTGGTTACCATGCCGTAGTAGTTACTGTTGACCATTATGGGACTTCGGCTCCTTAAATAGACGTATTCCTCCCACCAGTCACTCACCTACAACCAAAACAGGAAACTCAGGTTTCTGCCTTTGTTTATTCAAACAAACAGCACTAAACATGAGGAATTAAATTCTAGTCAAACGTTTTAGACTCTTAAGGCCCTCAAGAGGTCGTCAGTTTATCGTCTTACACTTCCAACAAACATCACAGCTGCCAGCCTGACCTTTAGTGTGTTTGGTGCCTTTGGGTGTACACACTGAGCTTCCCTCGCTCTCCTCTGCAGCACAGAGACTGCACCTACTTAATAGAATACCTGGTGACCCAGGCAAATTATCACACTTCACGCCAGCATTAAGCAACAATGTTGACAATCAGGGTCTGCTGGATCTAACTATGATGCTCATGGACCAAACAGCAGTGAGGTTAACCTCCAACAATCAGACTCAGCATCTGAACAAGCTGCACCAGTTCCTCAAGTTCAAACTGTTTCATCGTGAACATGAGGACGTGAGGAAGTGTGAGGATGTGTTAGAGTAAATTATAGTGATAAAGGGGGGAGTTAAAAGCATGGATGCAGAGCAGATTTTGACAAATATGTGGAGCGCATTGCTGACAATATGTTTTTTTAAATAACTGCAACATTAGAGCTGCTCGGCAAAAACAACATTCACTTAAGTACTGTGCTCAAGTATAATTTTGAGATAAGTGCATCATAAAATGGGAACATTCAGTTTATGTACTTCATGCTTCAAATCATCATGCATCAAGGAAACAACACACTTTGATTATTAGATAGTTATTAGACAGGCAAGGGTACAAAATATCAGGAGCACACTTGCAGCCACAAGCTAATATGCTGCTTGCTGGGAAGCTCCTCGCTGTGAGTGAAAACACAAATTTTGCCCCATTAAACAAGCTTTAACTAAACCAGCTAGGAGAAAAGATGCCCTGTTATCTGATGAGGTTATAAACAAACTAGGCCATGATGTAAGTAACTGACATTTGTTTTGTTCTATAAAGCTGTTGCCTCTGCTTTCAGTGAAGTACAATCTGTAAGCTGAAGGTGGTTATGCAGCAACTCATTTTCATTCAGTTATATCGGAAACTGCAAAGTTTAATTATTTCTTCTATTATGAAAATAAAAATCATATTTTGCATTGCATATAGGGCTGCAACTATCAATTATTACATCAATTATACGAGTAATTGGATAACTGCAGATTATTCTCTGTGTGAAACAATGAATGGAAACAATGAATGGAGCATCTACAAAGTTCTCTTTTCTTCTTGTTGATGATCAAGTGGTTGATGAAGGATCTCAAACTGTTTCCCAGTAAAGTTTTTCAGGTGGTAACAGGAACAAGCGCTGCTGCTTTGGATGCTAGAAAAATATTTCCTTTTGTTTCACCTGAGCTCACTGTCTCAGTAACACACACACACACACACACACACACACACACACACACACACAGGTGTAGAGAGCAGTAGAGGCATAGAAAAATGTGTCAGCGATGATCCACTCAGTGTTAAAGGGTCTTTTTTTTTTTTTTTTAATGAAAATTGAAAATGAAATACGTCGCAGCTACGAACTTTAATGCTGCTAATGTGGGTGAGACGCTCTGCTCACACAGAGACACCTGAGCTTAAACAAAGCATTGAAGCAACAAATTTGTAACAACAACAAATTTTTAATCGAATTATTCGAGTTACTCGAGGAATTGTTGCAGCTTTAATATAGTGTCTATTATAGATATTAAAGTAAAACCGCATCAGCAGATCACACAGTTGAGAAAACTACAATCAGCGCTCCTGCAGGTGGTTGGTGAGCCAAGTGGTGCATTTATAAACAGAGACAGAAAATTGGGATAAAGGGCCGAGTAACCTGTTTTGCCTTGAGCGTGACGAGGAGACAGTGACACTTATTCACACACAGAGACACACACAACCAGAGTTAGTCAAAAACCCACTCACCGCTACCATCAAACATCCACCTGTACTGTGCATGTACTTGCTTCTGAATACGTACATAGTTGGTGGCCCACAGAGCTTTGAGTTTCAGGTAGCGCTGGAGGCGGTTCCCCAGGTTCGACTCAAACTGGTTGGCCAGTTCCGTCATCCGTTTAAACTCCGGATCTGTCAGCAGAGGGCGCACAGACTCCAAGTACTGATGATGAAAATGACCAAGACAGCATTACTCTGATTATCATAATTTATAAGGATGGGGATGGATGGGGGAGCGGTGGGGCACCATTTGTTCAGGTGTATTTGTGTGTGTGTTCACACTCACCCTGCTCAGAGTGTCTTTGATGGCAGGAACAGGAAGGTGAGGCAGAGAAGATTGATAGCTGTACAGCAAAGGCTTCCTGCTTGAAAATAGAGTCACCAGAGGCTGGAAGAAAGAAGAGAGTCACATCAGATCGTACAATCCTGCTTCGGCACAACTTCAGCACAATCTATTAGCTCTATCGGAAAAAGTGAAAGTGAAAAAAAGTCAAAATGTGGAGATTAAAGTTGTTGTTTCAAGTCAAACAACTGCCACGCCCCATCTGCTATACCCTCTCTGAACTGTCTTGTATAGATGAGTTAGTGAAACTCTTACTTACTTTAGAATCAGTTGTAGTAACAAATTATTTCCCTTTCATTTCATAAATATGATGCAGTGATAAGTATGAGGACTTTAAAAAGATGGTGCAGAAAGGAACACAAACTGGCACTGGACAGATCCAAAGATATCCATGGTTGCACTTTCGTGCAGCACAGAGGGGATAGATGGGAAGTTGTTTCATCTACCCAAGGTATTTTGTAGAGGATATAGCAGCCGTGGCCCTTTTTGACTTGAAATGACAACTTTAATCTCAAAATAGTATTTCAACTTTTTTCTCGAAATTTTGACTTTATTTATTTTTAATACTCTAATACTCCTTTGTAGAAACCGCTCCTGCATTTTGCAAGTTAAAATTACTGAAACAGCTTCCATTAAACTGTGAAAATGTTTTAAATACGGCACACTCATGCGTCTCTGCACTCCTGCTGGTTTGCTGGTGTGTGCTGCCAACTACTGTTGACAATACAGACTGTGGATCTGAATCTCATCCAACCACACTTAAAAGAAGTTAAAATACTCCCAGTTAAGGGAAACAAATAATGTAGTGAAACAGTTATTGTCTTAAATCAGAACTATATGTGTAAAACTGTTTTACAAAGTTTCCAGTAAATTACAGCTGGGTGGGTTTTTTTTTTTGCATTTTAGGTGCATGAGAATCATGAAAAAAAAACTATTATATACATTATCATTCTGCGTAAAAATACCAGGATGTGATTTGATTCATATTTTCCGACATAAACATTAAATTCTGTACAATTAAATGAATGCAACAAGAACAACCTGGCAACGAACACCATGAAAACCAAAGAAATCATCGATTTCAGGAAGCACAGGACTGACCCAGCCCCCCTCTACATCAACGGCAAGCGTGTGGAGAGGGTCACCTTCAGGTTTCTCTGTGTCCTCATCTCTGCCGATCTTTCTTGGTCAGACAACATCACAGCTGTTATCAAGAAGGCTCAGCAGCGACTTCCCTTCCTGAGGATCCTCAGGAAAAACAACTTGGAATCAAACCTGCTGCTGACCTTCTACTGCTCATCTATTGAGAGCCTGCTGACGTACTGTATCACAGTATGGTACGGCAGCTCCACTGAGGCAGACAGGGGGAGGCTTCAGAGGGTAGTCAACACAGCACAAAGAATCGTTAGCTGTCCTCTCCCCTCCCTGATGGACATCTACACCTCCCGCTGCCTCAGCAGAACCAAAACCACCATCAAGGTCAGCTCACACCCTGAACTGTTTGACCTGCTGCCCTCTGGCAGGCACTATCAAAGCCAGAACAAACAGACTCAAGAACAGTTTCTTCGCCAGAGCAATCACTACCCTGAACTCACACACACACACACGCTCTAACTGTGCAATATTAGATTATTCATACTGAACAATACCTATAACCCGTATATTGTGTAATATCAATATTCATCCATTAGTGCAACATTCATTTACCAAGTGCAGTACTCACCATCTTCATTATTACATTTATATACTTTATTTTTTTACAATGTATATATTTTTATACATTCTGTTTTATTATAGGTATATTTTTAGAAGTTATATTTTATATTTTAGGAAGTGTGACTTCCTACTCTATGGCATTGAACAGGAGTGCCCCCCCCAACCTCACTGTACATTCTGTATAATGATAATAAATTCATTCTATTCTAAGTAGAAAACACATATGCACAGCAGCCACTGGAGGGAGCTGTAACAACAAGCAGAGAGGGGACTTACCACCCAGACTTTGGTGGTGTTGGAAATCCGGCCGTGCTTTTCAAACATCCACTGGTGGTAGGAGAGCAGCAGTTTGAGGCAGAACCTGAGGGCGAGGATGAGGGAGAGCCACAGCAGAGTGCTGAAGACCAGCGCTGACACCATGGTCTGACCCTGGGCACTCAGGGACATGTGGAGACTGGACAGTGGGAGAGAGAGTATTTTAATGATTTGAGGAGCTACAAGTAAAGTTTGCTAACAGACATCCTGAAATTAACAAATGGAAAAACTAATTGTTACAGACAGGATAAAATTTAGATATTGGACAGTACTTTATAGAAAAGTGTTTAATTCAACTCTTCCAAATGTGCATTAAAAAGCGCTGCACAAAATGTTTATGAGACTGTAACGCTCAATCAGACCTGCACTCCTTTCCATTAATCTAACAGCATCTAATTAGCGATCTGCTCACCTTTCCAGAAAAAGTCCCAATGGCAGTTTTAGCTAATATCAGATGACACTGTGAACTCTATTTGGGACAGGTAAGAGGTCCTTGGTAACTTCCAGTTTAAAAAAACTGGATTAACCCTTGAGTGTGAATGGATGCATTCTCTCAAGTACATATAAAACATGAACATCAAGTTAGGGGAAAAAACATCCATCCATCCATCCATTCGCTTTTTCCTTTGGAGGGTCGCGGGGGGGGGCTGGAGCCTATCCCAGCTGACATAGGGCGAGGGCGGGGTACACCCTGGACAGGTCGCCAGCCTGTCGCAGGGCCAACACAGAAACACAGACAACATTCACACTCACATTCATGCTCTCATTCATACCTATGGGCAATTTAGATTAGCCAATTAACCTAACCCCAGTAAGTGCATGTCTTTGGACTGTGGGAGGAAACCGGAGTACCCGGAGGAAACCCATGCAGACACGGGGAGAACATGCAAACTCCACACAGTGAGAGAGAGGCCGGCCCAAGGTGGAATCGAACCCAGGCCTTCCAGATGGTATTCAAACTATGAGGCAGCAGTGCTAACCACCGCGCCAAATAAAATTAAATTATACCATCTGAAGCTGTGAGCAATAAGTGACCTATGTGAGCTGTTACTTTGATGAGGCCAACAATGTGAGCAGTCTCATGTTTGAAAAGAACAGGACAGTTTCTGTAATTTTGCCTCTGTACACCAAAGCAGTGAATTACAGCCATTTTTATACACATTCCTTCATTATCAGAGGCTCATGGGTAATTGGACTGATAAACAGTTTCACTGGCCAGCGGAGGTCTGTTCCCTCATTACTCCATGACAAAATAAAAGATAAAAGATCTGGAGTTGATTCAAAGTGTTGAAGTTATTGAACTGAACAACCCACAAACAAGCAGCAGCTGCCATAAAGGCCCAGCAGCATGTAAGAAAGCAGCATTCACTGTTGTCCATGGACAGTTCTAGACTTCAGGATTTTCATCCCAGTATTAAAAAACAATCTTGTTTAAAATTATGTTTGATTAATTCTGCGCAGTTTTTAGCTTCCACAGTCTCTGGAGCTTGAAAAAAGGCAACTGGACTTCTTTTTTGCTTCTTGAAGACGTTTCACCTCTCATCCGAAAGGCTTCTTCAGTTCTCAGCCAAATGGTGGAGAGACCCA
>VUQJ01044328.1:31778-46804 GCA_015108635.1 Andinoacara biseriatus
AGGGTGAGCTTTTCTGATTCTGTATTCACCCCAATACAAACACCAAAACCAACAATGCCTTAGCCCAACTCAATTCTTTCTGAATTCCTTACTCCATGTGTGGCAACCTTATTATTTATGCACTTTGACTTATTTAAAATTGGCTATATTATTTGTGGCTATATTATTCTGTATTATTCATTGTAATCAGCTATTGTGTTTGTGTTATTTAGTCGTGACTGACACTTTAGCAGACGTTTTGGCTTTTAGAAGGAACAAATCACCAGTATGAGTTTTGTGATACTTGTGGCACTGATGATTACCTTTTTTTTATTTAAAGAAGGAACTGTGTATCTCTAGGTATGTGTATGCATTTTCTGTGCTACAGTCACACTTGGGAAACTGTAATTGGAGCCTGCAGCATGGCCAAATTATTGTGACTGTGTGCAATGAGTTTGCAATCTTGTTGCCTTTGAAATGGTTGCTTCAAAGATGAGGACCAGGTCTGGGACAACTTGTAGTCAGTTGCCATCCTCAACGTAACTTTGGCATGCCAAGAGGGTGACAAAAGGTCAATATGGTGGTGTCAGTCTGCAAAACCTTATAGATCTGAAACACAAACTCAGAAATTCCTCCACAAATAATGGCATAGTTGCTGCAGGATGGAAATTTTGCTGCAAACTGACAAGTACTTGCTTTGATATAGGAACATAGCCAGTTTGCAACCACTTGGTAACCAGTAGAGTTAATTCACATATTCCAAAGTGATATGCAGCAGTGATATGCCTCTTTTATCTTTGATATCTTTTGGTTCAGGTGATCCTTGAGTCAGGTCACCGCGTCCATGCTGAGACACACGGCGATCAGACAAGCCTGACAATTGAGGTCACTGAGCGGGAGGATACAGGAAACTACAAAATAGTCCTGCAGAACGAGGCTGGCGAGGCCACAGCTAGTGTCAAAATCAAGGTTGTTGGTAAGAAAGTGGAGCACCCTTCAAACAAAATATAAAGTAAACAATTCTTAACTTGCTTTTTGAATCAGTAACTTGGGCGCATGTTGCCTTCAGACATCCCCGACCCTCCTGATGCTCCCTTGGTCCCAGTGGTGGGTGGTGACTGGTGTTCTATGACATGGGAACCACCAAAATATGATGGAGGCTCACCAATATTAGGTAAACCTTACGGCACACTTATTACTAAGATTTTTACATACAGTATGTGTTGGTGTTAAATGACAAGCTTTCTGGCTACCCTGTAAAGGCTATTACATTGAGAGAAAAAAGAAGCAGAGCTCCAGATGGATGAGACTGAACTTTGACCTGATCAAGGAGACTACATTTGAACCCAAGAAGATGATTGAAGGAGTGCCGTATGAAGTGCGGATTTTTGCAGTCAATGCCATTGGTGTGTCCAAACCAAGTGAACCATCCAAAGCTTTTACTCCCCTTGGTGAGTCCCCCAAACGTCTCCATAAACTCTGGCCTGTGATCTACCAAAATTCTATTTGGGAAAGAATAATACACTTTAACATAAACCTTTATTACAATGAACAAAATTTCAAAGAAGGGGGCCTGTGATAGTACATGTCTGATCTGCCCTTGGTACCCCAGCGACACAGCTGTTCCCCCTCACACCCACCATCCCAAGCATTCTGACTGTGACCTCCGCTGGACACGCAAGAGCTTTAGAGGATATTAAATATGTCTTTATAATGGCTGCCAAATCGTCTGTGGATTAGAGGTTTAGGAGATCAGGTCTGTCCGAGGGTTCAGCAGGAGTTAAATATGATTCAGAATACAAGAATAGATAGCAAGAGCAGGGTCTAATGAGCTCTGACAGGGAGATTGATGGCATACCAGCACATAGAAAGGCGCCCTGGTCACGTTTTAATGACTTGCCAAAATGGATGTTTTATTATCTGGTTCATATTCACAAACCTTTATCTCCACACAGCTGTTACCAGTGAACCTACCATGCTGGTCGTGGATGATGTTACTGACACCACTGTGACCGTAAAGTGGCGTCCTCCTGAAACCATTGGAGCTGCTGGGCTGGACGGATACTTAGTGGAGTACAACATCGAAGGAAGTGAGTCAGATTCTGCTTACTAAAAAACTCCACAGATAGTCACACCCGCTACAATTTATTGCACATTGTTTTTAAACTAAATTCTACAAATGCAAACATGCCATATGTCCATATTTGCATGTGCAGTTGGCAAACATAGTTTGTCTTGAGATTCTGACAGTATCAGAGATAGCAACCAAAATATTAATGGACCAACTGTGACATGTAACCAATCTGTAAAACTGCTGTTAGTAAACAATCCTTCAGTACAACCAGACATAAAACAGTTTAAATTAAATTTTTCAGCTGCACTGTTTTTTTTTTCCTTATAGCCGACGATTGGATAGTATCCAACAAGGAGCTGACAGAGAAAACCAGGTACACCATCACCGGTTTGTCTCCAGGGTGTAAAATTTTAGTTCGTGTCAAAGCCGTCAATGCAGCTGGAGCTAGCGCTCCACGGACCCTGCAGCACTCGATCCTGGTTAAAGAGGTTGTTGGTGAGCTCTTAAAAGTTTATTTTATATGTTCTGCTGTAACACTGCAACAAAGTAAATCAGTATTGAAATGAAAGACATCCTTAAATCATTCCTTTATAACACACTTTTTGGTGTAACTGCCCCTCAGAGCCACCCAAGATCCGCGTCCCACGGCATTTGAAGCAGACATACACTCGCAAAGTTGGAGAAACAGTCAACCTTGTGGTGCCTTTTATGGTAAATCAGTCAGCTCTAGTGATGTATATCATCAGCAGAACACTGAACTCATGTTACCATTTCTGTGTAGGGCAAACCCCGGCCGAAGGTCACCTGGCTGAAGGATGGCAACCCCATAGAGGCTTCACAAGTTACCATCCGTAACACAGACTGTGACAGCATCATCTTCATCCGCAAAGCAGAGCGCAGCCACTCTGGGAAGTATGAGATGACAGTGCAGGTTGAAAACCATGTGGACACAGCCATAATTGACATACAGATTGTAGGTGAGTAAACAAAATACTTATAAAATCATACTAAAAATAGGACAAAACTCTCATTGATATCAAAGTGCAGCTTTGAGTGGAGAGTGGTCATTTCCCAGACTATCAGCTTATTGTTTTTTCTCTTATTTTTAGATCTACCTGGACCTCCTCAATGTGTGAATATTGAAGATGTATGGGGTGGAAATGTAGCTCTGGTCTGGACCCCCCCGAAAGACAATGGGAATGCCCCAATAACAGGCTACACCATTCAAAAAGCAGACAAAAAGACAATGGTAGTAGATGGACTGCAAATAAAAAAACATTGCGGATGGGATATGTCTGCACAGTATTTACTTCACATGCTTTATTTTTCTTTTTAGGAATGGTTCACGTGCATTGAGCACTACCATCGCAACTGTATCACCATCACAGAACTGGTAGTTGGGAACGAGTACTTCTTCAGGATCTTCTCTGAGAATATGTGTGGCCTGAGTGAAACCGCCACCCAAACCAAAAAGAGTGCTCTCATTGTCAAAGAAGGTACAGCTGACTGTGTGTTTATAAGTGCGTAAGTGGTGGTAAGATCGAAATGTTTACAGTGAAAATAAAATGTTCTGACTTTAATTTCAGATGGGGGGCGGGGGATGCTTCCAAAGCCAAAACTCTGGATGAAATCATGTTTTACTTACACACAAACACATCCATAAAGTTGCTAACATTTGCTCACTGTATTTTTCCGCAGCTGTTGTCTGAAAGGTACTGTCAGTGATGTTTTCCACCCTTAAGTGAGCCTGATTCACGGCTTCACTTGTGAAACTCCAAGGGTTCAGTGTATGACTGACAGGCCCTTCAAAAGTGTCTCAGTCTCAGCTGATGATAAATGAAAAAAAATACTGTCTTTCCCTCATCACATAGGGAATTTCCCACATGATACCGCTCAGAGCCAGTATCATGCACAACCCCATTCCTTTACCCTTACCCCCACAGGCTTGCAGATGAAAATACCAGAGTACAATGACCACGACTTCAAGGAGGCACCAAAGTTCACACAGCCACTTATCAACACTTTCGCTGTCGCTGGCTACAACACTACTCTTAACTGCAGCGTCCGTGCCAACCCAAGGGTAAGTGGAAGAACTAAAAGTAAAAGTGATCCCATCAACAGAGACTTTTGCTAATGTTTCTGTATCTGTCTGCAGCCTAAAGTGATCTGGATGAAGAATAAGATAATCATCATTGACGATCCACGCTATCGCATGTTTAGCAGCCAGGGAGTCTGCACTCTGGAGATCAGGAAGCCCAGTCCTTATGATGGCGGCATGTACACCTGCAAAGCCATCAACGAACTGGGAGAGGCCCAAGTGGACTGCAAACTGGAGGTCAAAGGTCAGTGTGGACCTTTATGCGACCCTTGGTTTCCTCCTTGGGTGCCTGTGTTTATCTGAGTCTGGTTTCCCAAATGTTTTTGTTCTATATTTATGTGCTTCTTTAATACAAACACAAACAATTAACTTATTTATGATCACAATCATCACTGAGTGTACAGAGACAAGGAGACTTTGGGAAACCAGCTCGACCAGGGTACAATAGTGTTTGAACTGTGTGTTGCAGTTCATCAAAGGGACGATATAGGCGGTGGACATGTAAGTATCTGTACAGGGTTGCACCAGCTATTCGTAAATTCATGGTAAAGTCTTTATGAAGTTTCTAGTAACTTCTGCTGATTTACAAAGTTGGGTTGCACCACTAAAAATGAACAAATGTCTTACACTTGAGTAACGTGTAAGTTGGGAGAGCGCATTTCACCAGACAGGTCAAACAAACTTCATGGTCACAATGCTTGAAACACTAAAAGAAAACACACACATAAAAGTCACAGCAATAATGTAAAAGCCACTGCTGGATAGCAGAAGGTGATGATGAATCAGATGAATACTGCTGAACAACGCTCTTTGATGTCTTCATGTTTTCAGATTTTTGGACAGTGCCATCTTGGATTTTATAGATTTCATTTTTTATGCTCACCCCAACATTGATCACAGTTATGTCATGGACACTGGGTTTTGTGCCCAAGATTTGAGGTCTCTATTAATTTTTGGATTTCTCTGGTTGTTGCACTTTGAGTTCTTTTGGAGTTTTGTTATCTTCTAATGTTTTGTCTAGGTTCTTTTTGTCAGTTCTTAGCTTCAGCTGCGGATGCCCTTAGGTTTATTTAGTTCATTCTCTTTTGTTTTTGCATTTGCTTTGGTGGCTCTTTGAATTAATTTTTTTTTCAGTTTTGCAAGACTTTGTGGCTACGCAGTTTGTTTGACCTATCTTTGTGGTTGAGGTGTAGAGATACAAAAGTGTCAAATGGTTTGCTGCTCCTGCAGGTGGGGCATGTGACGATTCTACAGCGGTCTGCATCTGCTGTGTACAGTCGGCTGCTGTTGTTGGACAGCTAGACATAGCTAACGTGACATCACCCACTAGTTTCTGAAATCCTGTTTTGAGTGTTTCTCACAGTCACCATGTTGGTGTTTAGAAACCAGATGTGAGGAGGAAGGGTGTGTATGATGATGAAACCCCACTCTCATTGGCTAGCAGTTTGCCATGCACAAGTCTTTTGGCTAATGAGCATATACACCTAGATAATCCTGGATTTTTAAATGCTGTATGACCAAGATTTACAAAATGGAATTATTTTGCATTAATTTAATATGAATCAAAATGGAGCACTGAGACTATACACTCAGCAGTCAAGCATTTGTCAAGCACAGGTCAAATCAGACAGCCATTTCCACATCGACTTCTAGGCAAATGTCTAAACAACTACAATCCTAATAACTGCTAATTTGTAAACACAGTCAGGTTGCCAAGCCTATGCAAACTAAGCACATGTAACTGGGTTATTAAATATTATTTGTATCAAATTTTAAAATTTAGGTGTCATATCAGACTTGTCACTTATATCTCAATGATTCTAAAGGCAGAATCAGCTTCCTCAGTTTTGTCTATATGAGATTTATTCAATTTTGTTCAGCCCACTTTAATAAAGTGATGTGTAATTCTCACTTATTGGGTAACTACAGAACTTACGAACATCTGGTGCAACTGATTTATGTGAATAATAATGTGTTCCTGTGTGCAGTGCACATAATATTTGGTGACACTTTTCCATTACCACAACATGCAGTTTATCCCTTGTGTTGTCACACATCTCTATCCAATCTGGTCCATCCAACCATCCTCTTCATTGTCATAGCCCACCACCTCAAGTCACACCACAGAAGGCAATAACTATGTTTTTGTGTTGTATTATTTAATGTCTCCATCTTAAACTGTTCTCCACAGATTACAATGTCTCCTGTAAGCCCCACAGTTAACTCCTCATATAAAAGAGTTCAGTAATAACTCAGCTGTTTTCCCTGGTGCACACATATAACTCCATGTAAACATTTTTTAACCCTCTTCTTTTCTTTCTCCCCTAGTCCAAACTCAAGAATTGTGAATGTATGTTCTCATAGAAGGTAAGCTTTCATATGGTTTTGGCATATGAAGCTTATGTCATTCATTATGCACCTTCAAGCCAGCTTGTGCAACCTCGCTTTTCTCAGTTTGTGGGATTGTAACAGCTGTTCTTCCCCCTGAAAGGAAAACCAACAGAAAGAACATGTCACATTTGCATGTCAGCTTTTGCCTGGATTTCTGTACCTGGTTCATGTTAATAGCTCAATGTTTAATATTTTAATTGATTGTTGGTGTGAAATTGTGAGTAACCTGTACCAGAATTGAGGTAAGTAAAAAGGTTTGCAAATTTTCTAACCTTTGCTTAGAAATCAAGCGCATCATCTAAAGGAACTGAGAAGCTTAATGCTATGAAGACAATGGCTGTGGCTGAACAATATCAAATATCCAAAGAAAATACGTTACATTATATTTTGTTATGTTTGGACCTGCCTTATGAGGAGTGTATGCATAAAAACAGCAGAAATGGTGTAGCTTATTTTGTAGATTCTTGCTTGCTGCAGATGACTGAAGACATTCTTATTTATTTATTTATTTTTTGTAAAGATTGCAGACCTGAATTAAAACTTGTGGAATCAGCTGTGCTTTAATTTGTATGCTGTGACCCAGTTCCATACTATACACTAATGAGTTTACAGTGTGTTCACATGGGAAATGTGACAAAATACTTGCTTGTATTGTCAGTGCTGCATTTATGAGTGTGTTGTTAGTGAACACTACAGTGGATTCCATTGGCAATAACAAAAGGGACCTATTGTGCTCTTCTATATTTTCTGGCATATAAGGGACTGTGCAAAAGTCTTGAGCCACCCCACATTTCTTTATATTCTGCTTCCAAGGTTCCAGACTTTCTTGTAACATCTTACAGAGTGATGAATCCAAATGTGAACATTTTGGTTCCAATTATCACAAAGAGTTCAGGCTGTGTTGAAGAATAAAGGTGGTCATACCAAACTGACTTCCAAGCTTCTTAGCTTGAAAAAAGCTGCGCAAATTTCCCTGTCGTGGGATCGTTAAAGTTTTATCTCATCTTAGAATTCTGCAAACTCTGTTTTTGCCATATATACTGTATTTCCATGAATGTTTACACATGTTTCAATACATTTTTGCATCCATTTTCCCATTTCCCAAGCAAAATAAAGAAATAAGGGGTTACTTAAGACTTTTGCACAGTACACTGGTGAATTCTCATTTTAAAACATGGATAAAATGTGTACAGGTGACCCCAGTGAGCCAAGCAAAGGCTTCAGTTTCCTCTAAATGCTGTGCTTTAGACAGTTTTATTTACCCTGGGTTGTATAATGTCACTGGGAGCAAATGTCCTTAATACACACACAGAGTACAGAAGCCCCACCCATCCACTGTTCAAACCTTCTGTTTGTGAGGGGCAGCCAATCAGAAGAAAGTTGGCTTTAAAAAAAGCCTCATTAAGGAGATAAATAACTAAACTGTTAATCATGCAAAGCTATTCTTGTACAACCCAAGAGTAAAAATAAAGAAAAGAGCGTAATAAGGTCCTCTCTAAAGACATTTAATCAGTGAAAAAAAATGTTGGAATTTCCATTATGATGGGCCACGGTTTACATAGTTTACATATTTATTTATTACTCACCAACCAAACCCTTAGATTGTGATATTTCAATGGTTGGCTTAAAGGGAGTGGGAGGGATCAATTGAGTGGCTGCACTAGTATAAGATAAATAAGAGATATATTTTTAACTGTGTGTCATGAAATTGTCAGTATGCTGTGTGCTGGGAGGTTGGACCCAGAATGCATGACTCAGCACTCAAACCTTGAGGTTAGTTTATTGAGAATAAGCAAGACAAGAAAACAATAAGCTTAACTGCACTTGGCTGGACAGATGCCAAAAATAAAACTAAAGATAAGACATAAGGTGAACACACAGCAAGAGGGATCAAGGATGACGACGCAACAAAGAACAGAGATAAACTGAGGGCTTAAGTACACACACTAGGTAATCAGGGCAAATGGAAATAGCCGGCAACTAAACTAATCACACAGGGGAAGCAAAACTAAACACAAAGTACAGGGAACACAAGACTGTCAAAAAAAAAAATAGGAAGTAACAAAACACCACAAGACAACACAGGAGAGTGATCACAAAGGGAATCTAAACATATGAACACGGGGAAGACAACAAAAACAAACCAAGCTAAACTCAAAACTATAGCAAACTAAGAACCTACACAAAAGGAAAACATAATCAAAGATGAAACAAAACATAACCAAAATAACACAAAACACTGGGCCACTGGCCCAGGATCATGACAGGAATACTACTGTCAAAGAATAAAAAAGGTAGCTGCTAACTTTTACATGAAATTTTGTACGCCTAAGTGATATCGGTGACTTTGGTCATAGTGCCACATTTCTCGCTATTTATCACTATAGCTGCTAAAAGTCTTGGACAGTCCACAAGTCTTCTAATTAGTACTTTTCTTCCTGACAAAGTACCAGAAATTTTGATTAAATTGCTATCACCTATACTTTGTGTTTAGTCCTAATTTTTAAAATGCTGCATGGTTTTTATCGTTAGCTTATTAGCTACTGCTAGTAGCATGGCTTTAAACTCTTGCATACTCTTCAAAAACCTCATACAAAGGCATTTAGTATATAATATGGAACTGTGACAAACTGGGTGGACATTGCATCAGAAGCCATTCTAACCACCCTCTTTCTCTCTATTCTCTCCTTATGCAGTGTTTAGAACTCTTGGTTCTCTCTATTGAGTTTTGTTTGCTTTTCTCTGCTCACCCTATTGCCCTTCAGCTTTTCTCCTTCATTTTCCCCCTATGTTCTTGACTCTCCACATGTCTCTGTGCCTCATAACAATAGTATAAGGAAGTTTTTCTCCTTGTCCTTCAGGAGGCTTCACCTTCTATGAACTTATGCAACGCGGAGTGCCCCTAAATCTGATCGACAAGTACATGACTGAGACGAAGGTTGTTGAGCAAGAGAAGTAAAAACTGAGAACCGTGCAATAAGACATTTTGGCTTTGCAAACATCTGATGCCACTAGTTACACTCTTCTCTCACCTGCTGAGGTCAGCGGCCTGAGGACAGATGGAGGGAAGGTGGGATGGGTGTACCAGTCTGGTGTGGAATGCTGTGTGCAGCTTTGGAGTTAGTTACCATAGGAGAAAAAAAAAAGCCCGTTCATTTTCTTTGTCACTCTGTTATGTTTGAAAGACTCAGCTCAGATGCATGTTGGCAGTGTTTTGGTTCTAGCTTTAATGAGGAATTGTAGTGTGAAAAAAAATAAACAAGCTCATATTGGACAAACAGTGACACACAGCTACAGCATTTTCATGTGGATTTTTGTCAGGAGTGATTTTTGAAGGTGACTGCTTCTGGGCTCTTAAAGAAGGGAAATATACAGACACATTTTGGTTTGGTGTTTATAGGGTGTCAGTGAACTTCTATATGGCAAGAAAGGTAACAACAGACTTGAGTAATGTTGGATAAATGAACGTATTAACCCTTCTAATATGAATGTAGAGATTTACACAGTCCTTACACAGCATTACACATTTGAATTTTTGGATATACATTGGGCAGAGTTTTGATTGAGGTTAAATCATGTGCGCATGCATTTACCTTTGTAATTATGACCTGTGGAAAACAATAAAACACACTTAAAAAAAATAGTATCTTTGTTATTGATATGTGTACTCTTGTTGTGTTGTAGGAGTCATTCATATCTCCCTGTTTCTGACAGATTTACTTTGTAATTTTCCGGAGTCATTCATTTTAGTCATCTCCTCCATCTATATTACAGATTTGAAAAATGTGCTCTGACATATGGACGGTCTTGTCTTTAAAATAGGAATTTAAAAATGACTATATGTTGACTGACTTGACCATATAAACAGGGGTGTAGTTAAAGGAGGTCCACTGCGGTGCTCAAAAATGACAACACAGTACCTTCTTTAACCCCCTTTTTTGATTTGCAAATCTCATTAACCTAAATTGTATTTACAATAGAACATAGAAAACATATTGAATATTTAAACTGATGAAATTTACCATTTTAAGAAAAAATATATTACCTCATTTTGAATTTGATAGCAGCAACAAATCTTTAACTTTTGATGATAATATGTGCTATACATAATGAGATATTCAAAGTCTTCAAAAATGAATGCTGAATAACATTATTCGCAAACTGTTCCACAATTTGTAGACACTGTATTTTGCTGATTGGTGAACCTCTGCCCATATTTACTCCTGAGAAACTCTGCCTCTCTAAGATGTTCATTTTATGCCCAGTCTGTTATTGACCTGTTGCCAGTTAGCCTAATGAGTTGCAAAATGTTCCTCCAGCTGTTTCTCTTTAGTACTATTTGCTTTATCTTTTGATTATATAATTAACTGAAAATCTAAAAAAAAAAATTAAAAAGCATTTAAAATATTTATTAATAATTTTAAGGAATAAACATAGAATATACATAATATACACAAAAAAAAGTTACAGAGGGTATTTTTCTGCATTGCAAATAGTGGACAAGCTTACATGCTTGCACAGTTCCTCAAAGTCAGAGTATAGGCATAGGTGTTCACCAACAAATTTTTTAAATATGAAAACATAAGCCCAAATACCCAAAATAATCAACAGAAGACAGGCTAATATTCTCATTTTTCTCATTTAATGCATTATCCATTTACAAATAGAGATATTCAGTCTCAAAAATATTTTTGAGTTTTCCCACATTGATTGAGTCTATTGTTGCATGTACAGATCACTGGAAACCCTTCACATGACAGTGGTGTTTTATATGTCACAACTTGTGTAGATCTTCTAATTGTCTATTTTTATTACTGTGTAATGTACCACATCTGGAAGTTTATTGAAAAGTTGGAGTAATTAATTCCCTAGATTTTTTCCACACTTTGCAGAGCCATCCAGTGGACCAAAGGGAATCATTTGGCGGCGGTTCAAGCCCGTGGGACATATGTTCGACCCATGGCCCCCAAATAAACTAAACGTTTTGTTTTTTCATACTTACTTTTAGATTTTAGTTTCGCATTAACATACTATGGACCTAAAAATGTCAGAGTGAATCAATATCTGAGCCAAATGGTTATTATTACAGTGTTATTCTACTAGGGGCAGTGTACATGAACATTCAAATTTCCCGGTAGTCAGCTACGTTATCCCTTCCGGACCTTCCTGCTGAGACGCACCTCGATCGGAAACGTACGGACGTCTCTGGGTTCCGTCGTGGAAATGGCCTCGTCTGCACGTCAACCCACAGATACCAAATGAGCTGCTGCTGTCTCCTGGAGTCGGCAGAGCGAACGTATAACCTCGTCTGAAACACTACCCGGGAGTACTGGGGAGTTTTTTGCGGTACTCAGAGGACTGACGAGGTAGAAAAATAATGCCACATTTCCTGTGGCCGGAGCCGTTGTCACTCGCACAGCTGAAGCGGCTGGAGGAGCATAAATACAGCGCCTCTGGTAGATCCTTGTTTGAGCCGCCGTGTCAGATCTACTGGAACTGGCTCGTCCAGCAGATACCGACATGGATCGCACCAAACACACTGACTATTGTTGGACTGCTGGTTAATGTCCTCTCCACTTTGGTGCTTGTGTATTATTGTCCCACGGCAACGGAGGAGGTGAGTAAAGCGACAGTGGCTGAAGTTTCAAATATCTACCCATCTCTGCAATGGAAAAAACGCACCGTACTCCATTTAGAAATGACGTAGGCTAAAGACAAACGGCCACCTGGAAAGCCCAGATACCTCAATAAACAGAATTATATATATTTACTGAGTTATATAAGTATACTTATTAATTCGGCATATATTTGAGCTTCGTAGTTGCTTGTATTTCAATGTCATATTTACTTTATAAATGGGGCCGTGATGCTAGCTAACGCGTTCGACGATGTATTTTGGGATGGGTTTGCCTTGTCAAACAGCTAAAATTAAACTTGGTGGAGTAAGCCGAATTGCAGTCAGTCTCCCAGTGTTTCAGGAAAACTCTTTAAAACCAAAATATCATGTTTGCATCGCCACAAGTAAGCAAAGGCGCTTTAAAGTGACATATATTTAATCGTGTTAGGAGCGATATGAACAGGAAGAACTGTAATGGGAATAGATAGGTGGTCATGTGATGTTAGAAAGTTGTCAGCTTTGACCTGCTAGTCCTTACCTAATCAAAATATATTTGTTTAAATAACTAAGCTCCATATCCGTCTATAATCTCGGAACATCGCCTTAAATAGAGAAGTTGGGCCTTGCAGGTAGCAAGTTGACCTAGGGCACAGTTGCTCATGCACAGGTTGGTGTGTTTATCGCACTTGCACCTTTGTTCCTTCTAACCATGACAACCTTGCACCTGAATCAAAGTCCATGCAGTCTCACTGACTCTGCAAGTTGCCTCTTGTAGTCTGCACTGACACAGTGTTCACTTTTATTTCTGAAGTATTACAGTGCCATGGCTACAAATATACATTCATAGGAATTCATATGAGCCTATGGAAGTAGGTTAGAGTTCTCCCTGAAGTTACTGCTGTGATAAACCTAAACAAGTAGACAAGCATTCAGGACATGTGCTCCATCTCTGTTGAAATTACCTCTGTGTGTGTCCCTCTCTTTCTCTCTCTCAGTCACAGCCATACCCAAATGCTCACACACGCACACTCATTGAAGTGTTGCAAACACGCTACGTTGGCCAGCATTGCTGTCCAGATGGTCCATAACCTCCACCCTAGTAAAGAGGAACTGAACTGTTCTAGTCAGCTGGAATTCCTCCTACTTAAGAGAGATATAGCACATATGGTGTGTGGACAGAGTGATATTTAACTATTATTTAAATTCAACAGTACACGCATGTGTGAATTCAAAAGCTCCAGTTAAATTCAAAACAAACAACTTTTGAAAATCCACTACCTTACCTTTGTGACAACAGAAGAATGACTAAAATATGTTAAAATAGATTAGATAGATTTGAATAATCGGCTGATTATTGTTTTGATTGATTAAGTCTAAAAAGGGTCAGAAAATTATGCAAACCATTCTTTCAGATTCCAAAGTGATGTTTTCAAATATCATCTTTTTTTTGTTTGACCAACAGTTCCAGACTCAGATTTATTCAGGATAAATAAAACATCAAAAAGATGGGGAAATTTACAATAGAGAAGCTATAACTGGGCAATTGCTTAGCATTGTTGCCTACTACCTTTTAATAAAGTTTTGGTTGTCCGGGTGGCTCAGTGGTGGAGCAGGCAACCACATGTATATGCCGCTTTGTGGTGTGGGTGGTGTGGGTTCAAGTCCTGGCCTGTCGCCCGTGTGTCTTCCTTGTATATTTCCCCCATTTCCTGTTTATCTTCACTGGCAATAAAACCACTGTGGCCAAAACAAAAAAAGTTTCAAATAGTTGATCAGTCAACAAGAATTACATGTACATTGCTTTGAAATTTGGTATCTGTGTTGTGAGAATGGGTCTATAACTGTCAGTCTCCCTTTGTCATCCATTCCCTGGCTTCAGGCTCCATCATGGGCCTTCATCTTGTCTGCTCTGGGCCTCTTCATCTACCAATCTCTGGATGCTATTGATGGGAAACAGGCCAGGAGGACTAACAGCAGCTCAGCTCTTGGCGAGCTCTTCGACCACGGCTGTGATGCAGTCTCTACAGGTGATCACCTTGAAATTCTGCTGTTTCATTATATTAAACTGGCTGTAGCACGTTAGTAGAAAAGGCCCTGGCTTTAATTTCATTAACGTGACTTTATTGTGTTTTTTGTCTCTGTTTTTTTTCTTTCAGTCTTTGTTGCTGTGGGAACATGCATTTCATGTGGAATAGGAAGATACCCAAACTGGATTTTCTTTTGTGGTTTCATTGGGATGTTTATGTTCTTCTGCGCCCACTGGCAGACCTACGTGTCCGGGACACTCCGCTTTGGCCTGTAAGTCAGATATTCGTTTTTTTATTGTTTATTTTTAATACAGGAAAATGGTTGTTATGGTTATTTGTTTCTGAGCTAATTTACCAGGAAGATCAACTCCAGGCATTTGAATAAATTGGCTGTCTTTATCCAGTAAAGACAGTATTTTTGCTAGATTATATAGTTTGTCTGCATTGGCAGGTAACCTGGCATTAGTTAGCATTGCCCCATAGAAGACTGCTCGAGCCCCATCCACATTCAGGTTGTCATGCATTGCTTTGCAGTTGATGGTTGGTTGCTAGTGGACACTCCAGGCTCCTGTTATACAAGTAATCCTTATATAGTCACGGGGAAAAGACAGTGTTTTTAGGACTTTATGCAGTCTTGTGAAAAACTAAGTACACCCCATGATTCAGCAGCTTGTAGATTCACCATTAGCAGCAGTAACTTGAAATATAGTTCTCTGTGTGACTTTATCAGTCTCGCTCATCATTGTGGAGGAATGATGGTCCAGTCTTCTTTACAACATTGCTTCAGTTCATTGAGGTTTGCAAGCATTCAGTTATGCACAGCTCTCTTAAGGTCCTGCC
>VUQJ01044329.1:14829-25974 GCA_015108635.1 Andinoacara biseriatus
ATAAAAAAAACAAAAAATCCCCCCCCCCCCCCCCAAAAAAAAAAAAAACTTTCATAAACCATCAATGAACCACTTAAACAAGAGGTATGAAACACGCTATCCTCAAAACAAGGATAGTAGATGAAGAGATTTAGATCCTTGTTGCTCTGCTAAATCAATAAATGCTCACTGAAAATAAGGTACACTCTGTCCTTTGAGTGCATTTTCCCAATTATAGCACATTACACGAACAAAAAGACACAGCAACAGGTGAAATAAAGCAAGAGAAATAAAACCGAATTAATCTCCCACAAAACCCTGCCTGTCCCCCGTCCTTCTGCAGTTCTGATTTGTGTTATTCTTGACAAACCGGTACAAAGACTGAGGCAAAAGTGCCGCATGAACCCCTAAAGATACAGAATATTCTTCAAAAATGGTCAAAAAAAGTGATGAACAGGATGAAGGGAACTGAACCCAGGCCACTCTTTTCAGTTTACTTCCACCAAACGTCAACGCTGGTTTGACTGATGACAAACATTACCAGGAGAGGAACAAGGAAACATAAGACTGCAGGCATGTCCGGTTTCAGGGAAACATGCTGGAGCAGAAACAGGGTGTAAGAACCAGTAGACACCCCTTCCTGATCCCCCTCCTGCTGCTGCTGCTGCCCCTCTTCCTCCTCCAGATTAGTTCTTGATCATCCCTCCATCTCCTTCGCTTACAAAACGCTTTCGCCCTCTAGTGGAGAAAGTCAAGTTAGAGAAATGTTTTAGTGTTGGAATGCAGCTCACATCTGAGGTATAAATGCCCAAAATGTATGACACTGGGTGACAGTAGCTCTGACAAGACTGGGAAGTCAAAAAATGCTAAGTAAAACTTATGGCCTACTCCACCTGAATACATCATTTGTCACGGAAAATAAATAGTCATATTTAGAAAACGCTGCGGTCAATGAGACTGTCCCCATGTTTGGAGGTTGGAGTTGGTCCACCAACCATCAGCCCGCCCTCTTTAGTGGGTCCAAAAGAATCAGAAACTAAATGTAAATACAGTATATAATGATTTGGGGTTTTTTTTACCCAGGCTTCGATTGCATGAGGTCATTACGCCGATTATCAGAATCCTGCACTCTTGTTTGTAGTCAACTTCAATCGCTCAGCTCAAAGGTGAGATTTTATGAACCACCAACTCACCTGGAGGGACAGGCATCTCTCAGCTGTTTGGTGATGACAGACTCCTGGTAGCAGAGGTCCACAAAGGCCTCCATAATAGAGTGGGCATGTGGCACATCTAGGCTGATTTCAGGGAGCTCATCATAGACGCGCTGGAAACCCTGCAGGAAAAAGTTAATATATAAGCCTGATTAGTATTAAAGTAGCACTAATAAACTGATGCAGTACTTAAGTTGGTACATTAAAAAAAAGGAAGGGGCTAACCCTGTTCATCTGATCCACAGTGATGAGGCCCGTTTTCCAGAAGGACTGCAGGAGCTTCATCATCATATGACCGGCAGCATCACCTTTGGACTCCAGCACCATTACTACAGCCTGAAAAACAGTGTTCACACAACATGATGTGCAATACTGAGAAACATACACCAATCAACAAGTCAAATATGGAAAAACTTAAGGCCAGTAATCCTCAACAATCTATAAGCGGAACATTTTAGGACGTGGTGGAAGTGTTTCAGCCTACACCGAATGCCACTATCAGAATTTTTCATGGCGTGAGGCAGGACAAGGCCAGGTAAGACTAACAGCACGACTGTTGAACAGCAAGTGTTCAAACAGGTCCTGCTCTATGCAGACCTGATTAGAGGTTATGGCGTTGGACTTCGTGAAAAATGTGTTCGAAGTCTTGGTGCCAGAAAAGTAAAACTGGCTGCACAACATGCACCACAGAAACAAGAATCCAGCATACAGATTTATTGTCGCTGCCACACATGCGGCGAGCGTGTGTGCCCTCGATGGAGGAAACTGAATCTGTTCTTGACTTCTAGTCAACGTGTTTGTCCTCAGTCTAATATGGAACAGAAAAAAAAAATCTGCTGTCAAAACTGAACTTGTCAACTATGTGTGCATTTGAAATTTGGTAACCGGTTATCTGTTTATGCTTACAGAAGGACACATTTTGATTTGATTGATTCGAAGTGAGCTTAGCAAATACATGTACTGCAAATAAGAGACAGTCACTGCCAAACACACAGTGTCCTTGGCAGAAAGCAGAAATGACTGTCACTGAAGAGATTTTTTTTTTCAGCTTTGCTCTTCAGTTTACTTGACTAGACACCAGAGAATAAAAACACTAAAAAAAAAGTTCACCAATTTTAACTTCAATCCTGTTATGTGTGAAGCCCTAATAGAAATAAAACAGAAACAGTCTAAGTTTGTTCAACCTCGTGTGGTTTATATAAATAAAAAGATCTCAATACCTCGTAGACCAGCTCATGGTGGAAATGAGGCACTTCCAGGTCCCGCAGACAGTGCTCTGCCTCCGACACGTCACCTGATATCAGGTACTCCTTGAGCAGAAGATTCATCTGAGATGAACGCACACAAACAACCAGGTTTAGCAGTGTGTGGAAAGGGTATCAAACGACTGAAAACTAAACTGATGTATTGCTGCCAGCAGGACAGTGCAGGGTGCCCTTGCTGATGCAACCCTGGGGGGCTGGTGCTCAGGAAGTAGAGCAGGTCCTCTACTAATTGGCATGCAGGCTGGAGCAGCCAGGGATTGAACCACCAACCTTCCAGAGTATCCTTGGGCAAGATGCTGAACCCTGAGTTAGACAGAAAGCACTTAGGAGTAGAAAGTGCTTGTATGAATGATATATTCTGGCTATATAAAAGCCAGTCCATTACCCCAAAGGGATATGCAATTCCTCCCAGGATCAAACTGGGAATCTACTGGTTGTTAGGCAAATGTGTAAACCACTACTCCACAGACCCACAATGATTATATATAAACTTCAGGGAGACAGTAGATGTAGTATGTGTCTGCGTATATAAGAAAACCTTTTCTACTTTTAAACGTTTTTCTTTTACACAGAAAATCCATAAGCAGCAAAAATGCCAACTGGAAACCTGTACCTCCTCTAGGTTCTGTTTGCAGATTTTAACACTCATGATGGGAGACTGGCCAATCACAGGTCCAGCTCAGGTGAACAATTAAAGGGATAATAAGGAACAAAAAAAGCTCACACATGGAGTCTGACACGGGAGGGTGAAATTAAAATCCAGTGTGGAGCCAGAAATCCCACATTTGAAGCACATCATGGTACATCACAGTGGGAGGAACTCAGAACAGAGAGGAGAGACGGGAGAGCTGCACGAGGAGTTCTGCCTGGTATCAAATTCATCCTTTTTGTATTCCTTTGTTCTTTCCAAAAGACCTCAGATATTGTGAAATTACAGCATCTGGACAGAAGTAAGCATTTTAAAGTACTCTGCTCTGAAATATTTTTATCTAGCTATTACTCCAGCAATAACCCAACCTCCTTTTGGGAAATAAAACCCAACACAAATGTTTAACAGCCCTGACAGAAAGAAAAAGAAGTCTCATTTTTTTTTTTTGGAGTTTTGCTCAAATCTTTCAGTCTCAGTTTCATTTATTAGTACACTCGGTTTTGTCACACTCACGGCAAATCTGCACGTACATCAGCAAGCGCCATTTTCCTTAAACCTATTTATGGAACAATTAGTCATTCCATTAGAGAGCGTGATTGATGCAAGATGCTCAAAACACTGAGCATGACCAACGCTTCTGAGTCAACTTTGGATGCAATTCAGGGATGTTTGGTCATCTGTGCGGGACTCAAAAAAATAAAATAAAAACAGTACAGTAGAGTATATAATGTCAACATGTTGTGAATTTCATTAAAAGTGACCCTAAATATAAAACATGTTCTAAGCAGCGTTACATCTGGATTCATAAAATCCAGATGTAGCTGGACTGTAACAAACCTACTTATGATGCTGTCGTGTCAAATGTCTTTAACCAATGCTGCTTGAAAATGAGGACCCCGAGGCTGATGCCTCTCACCTCAAATCCTCTCTCCTAAGGTCATTTTTCTTGCCTTAGGAGACAGGCAAGGCAAGGAGAGCAGCTAAGGAAAGGAATGAAGCACTAGCAGAGAAAAGGAAGCATTGAGGTATTGTATTGTTAGAACACCTTAAATTTGATAATTTATTCATCATTTTTATTGCAATGTGTTTTTAAAAAATCTATGCATATGCTGAGGATTATAAAATGATTTTTTTAATCATATTTAATTTCTTGTATGTAACAAGGTTTGCTGTATTAATCTGGCAGAGAGAGACACTCTTTCAGCTGAAGGCTATGTAGTGTGTGTGTGTGTGTGTGTGTCTTTGTGTCCGTCTCTCTCGTGCCCTTTTTTTGTTTGTTTTTTTAAACAGTCCTCACTTCCCAGGGGAGAAAAATGCTTTGCTGACACAGCAGCACAGTGGAGGGCTAGGCTGTGGCTCTCTACCCAGCATGCATTTTTCCCCTTCTGTTTGCATTGCATAATGTCAAACACAAACAATGTGCCAATACAAATGCTTCAAATTCAGACACTAGGGATTCACTATTACATCATTTTGAGTACCGAGACTAGCGAGTGACTTATTTGCCCATTTTTTAAAAAGGAAGCTTACCTCTTTAATGAGATGTTTCACAGGTCTCAGTCCCCCACCAACACCCCACACGTTGTCCAGACGAACCATCTCCCTCTTCATGGACAGCAGCACTGCAGCGCGGTCTAAAGCCACTCTAAAGAAGAAGACCACAGTTGGAACGGGAGGGCACACAATACAATTTCAATCTGCCTTTCTTAAATGTGTTGAACTACAGCTTTCACCTGGCATGCTCACAGTCCACTTTACCCTTGTAACAGTCCAGGAAAGACATGGGGAGGACGTGATCCGCGATGGCTCTGGCTATAAACTGGCCTAACATCTGCAAGAAACAGTCCCCCACATCACGTTTAACCCCAATCTGACACCAGTATAACAAACATACCTAACTAACAGGGCATCTTTTCTTTGTGACAGTAATTTTAGCACTTAAGCCAATTTAGGCTTTCACACAGATTCCCATAATAAGGCCACAGCACTGCACAAAGATGGTGATTTAGTGTACAACGTCATGCTCCTAATAATAGTGGAAAGATACGAATGGCATGTGTAATATTGGAAGGGGGTTTACACTTAACCACAGCTGATCTTTTAATCATGCTAAACTCTGAAGCAAAGTGACTGCCCCTTTCCCTCCAGCATCAGTTTTACCTGTGGAGCCTCTGGTGTGTCCAGAATGAGGTCCGGGAGCTCTTTAAGCATCTTGTCAAAAGCTCGCGCCATGTCACTTTGTGAAAGCATTTTTACCGACAGATCAGACAGCAGGCGGGAGGTCAGTTCTCTGTGGCTCGCTTTGCCTTCAAGGGACAGGGATACAGCCAGAGAGGAGAACTCGTACTTGTTTGGGCCCAAGTTGAGTCCCTTCAACAGCATCTGACAGGGTTGGGGGGACATTAATGAGTATATATAAAATAAGTGTAGAAGTCAGGATAAAATTACAGCCCCATTTCATAATAGAAAACCCTTCAGCAGACATTTTAATACCATCTGCAAAACTATTTTGCCCTAATTTGAAGGCCTTGTCCTAAACTTTTAGTTACCCCTGAGTTAATATGTATGTTCAAGCAAAAATGTGTTTTCAATACTCATTAAATCAAAAAAATTTTAAATATGATGTAAGAGATTGATATCCTGTGATTATTTGCATAATGTAGTTATATAATCAATAACAATAAGCCAGACATAATGCATAATTACAAGGTATTCACACCATATTATACTCATGCGTGTACAGGAGTATTACTACTTAATGAACCCATACTACATTATCTGATATCAATGCATTATGTATAACATCACTATAATCATAAGGCAACAATGTTGTTTAAATTTGAGCAATATTGCTGAGCAGTAGGTATGGCTTTAATTTTGCTTAACAGTGAGTCATAGTCTGTACTATTTATAGCCATGAGTCATCCCTGACCAACATGGTAGAGAATGCTCAACCAATCACAGGTTGGCATCACAGGCTAATCAAAGGCTGCAGTCTAGATCTGATGTTACTATAAACAGACTGGCTCTTTAACGATTCCCCAGTTTCTCACCATCTAGCTACTGCCAGCTGTTTAGGCCAACTGCTAGATATGGGGAAGCCCCGCTTTCTCCATTTCAGTCAGTGATGGTCAAGTAGGTATAGCCAATCACACAGCACAATATGATCAAACGATTAGGCTAAGCCAATCAGGCATGAGGAAGAGGCTGCATATCATTAGCATATATTATCATAGGATAAGCAGCCTTCCTGTTGTTTACTCTCCAGTTCAGATAAACACAGAAAAAGTGTACCAAGGGTTCTAAACATCCAGGAATATGAATATCATGTTGCACATCTTTGAAGAGTAAAGAACACACATGCCAAATTTCATGGCCCAACTCCTTGTGGTTTTGGAGTCTACAGACTAGAAAGATATTTTGCACAGAGGGTACGGGGAAAAAAAAGCACTGTGTTTAGTGTTTGGCTGTACTGCAGCCAATCAACTTTGAGCCCCAAAGTCCTTTCAAAAATGACCCCAAAACGCATAAATTCACTGTGCTGTGCTTTTCAAATGCAAGAGAGACGAACCGAATCAGGCCTGGACATTCAAAGCAAAATGTGAGTGCAGGCCACAGAGGAAGGGCTTGGAAAGAATACAAGGCAACCATACCTAGAGTGTGTATACCCCGATTAACCTGTGGTTAAAAGCTCCACATTAAGTTATTCATCCATCTTTGCTTATAAATGTCTTCATTCCTGGTCAGCATGCACCAAATACCAAAGCTTTATTATAATTAATTTACCTGAACCTCTTTTGTGTCTCCATGTTCAAAGTACTCCTGTACTATTGGGTTGACCATTTTCTCTAGTTCCTTCTCATCTATCTCAGGCACAACCGTCTGATAGACGGTGTCCCCCTGTGAAAAAAAAACACACACACACACACACAATATCAGTCCGCAACGAAGATGAACAGCAAAGTGGATGCACATTCATTATTGAATTTCTTGCCTTTGTTTCAGGATTATACAAAGTATTTGGAGCGCAATCATTACAACAACAAATCTAAAATATACACAGTCAATTCAACTTACAGTACTGTGTAAAAGTCTTGAGCCACCCCTCATTTCTTTATACTTTGCTAGGAAAATGGGAAATAGGTGTAGTGCTTTATTAAACCATGAAAACACACATGGAAATACAGTCAAAAAACAGTTTTTATTCAGTATGACCATCTTTATTCTTCTTAGCTAAGGGTTGTTGTAATTTCTTTAACGCAGGAATACTCCAGGCTTCTTGAAGGATATTCAAAGCCCTTCTTTGGATGTTGGCTGGCTTTTGGTCTGTTCGTTGTCACTTTCCACATGGTATTGCATGGTGGATCAAAATATGAAGGTACGAATGATGAGTTTTTGTGACAGCCTGCTAGTAACAAGTGCCTAAAGATACAATTTAAAATTGTTTCTTTGCTTCAAAATTATCAACATTTTTCCAAAGTGTACAAAGAGTACTCTTTTTCAGACCCCCCCCTCCCCTATTGTGTACAAAGAAAATGTTGATCTTTTTTCATGACATTTAATTTCACCTGGTTCTTTGGTATTTTAATGTAACATAAGGTTTTAAAAACACATCCTGGTGTTGAAAAATGCTGGAATTTTTGGTATCAAATATATGCTTTCCTACCTATTAAAACATTGTGTTGTTCCACTAATAAACAGATGCACCTATATGATAAACCTATAATTTATAGGGTGCAATAAACTTATCTGAATTTGAATGTGAAATGCACTGCAATGTATGCAAAATGTACATGCTGCCACACTGTGGCAGTGGAGCAATGTGTCACCTGAATAGCCAGACTTGTGCCAAAAAGTGATTTCTAGAGTTTGCCAAAAAAAAAAAAATTATTGCTGGTATTTATATTGTTGTAAATGACTTGCTGGGCTATAATCTGTCAAGCATATCTCAAACATAATCTCTCATGAATGATATCAGTTCATTTTGAGTCATAAAGAACATTCCTGTCACATTGTAGAAGCTGCAATCAGTTTTTGGCAACATGTGCAACACCAACTTAGTGATTTATTTAGACCCCCATAATGCCAAAAAGTGATTTCCGGTATTTGCCAGGTAGTGATTGCCTGTATTTAAACTGCTGTAAATGACTCGACCTATAAACATATGTCAAACATCTGTCTCACAAATGTTATCAAGTCATTTTGAGTGAGAAACAACATTTCTGTCACAAGGTAGAAGCTGCATTCAGTTTTTGGCAAAGTGACTTTTAGATATTCTTTATTAATGAGAGTAAAAACTCATTGACATTAAAAAGTCTAAAGAGAAATCTGGCCAAGAGAGCTGCAGAAATCACAACAAATATAACCTCACAGTTCTATAAAGATATTTTAAGTGGCCAAAAAGGACTGGATTATAATGTGAATACAATTACACAGACTCACAAAGATACTTGCAAAACAGGTTATTTCTTCATTTTATATATAAGCCCTTCATAAATCCTGTTGACTGCACTCCATTTACCAATATGATCAAAGATATGACATATAAAAGCACACAAACATCAGAAATCACTTTATGGCAGACAATCTTTTTGTCACACCGCCAATCACCAGATTACGCACAAATATACGGACCAGCATAGATGAAAACACACCAGGAACATGTAGAATTAATGTACATACCTTCTGAATAAAACCCATCCTCGTTTTCTGTGATTTACTGCGTACGGTTTCCGTTTTTGATTCGGCTTTTTGAAACAATACTTCCACTACCTTGTTGAATTTATCTCCGGCGGCTTTGGCTGCTTTCCACACCTGCTACGCCGCGCTCGCAGCTTGTTTCTGCCTAATATCATCAGTAGAGTCTTTTGGGAATCGATGTTGGACTATTTTAGAGAATTCAACGAGGCCTTTGTTGGTGCAGACAGCGCAGTAGTGCAGCGGTGTACAAGTGCACGAGAGTGGATGCCTCGGGCATCGGAGGCCAGGGGGCAGTGCTCAAATTACATAGTTCTGAATGACATTTTCTATTTGATAAGCATATGTTGGGTGTTAACTCCCTCCCCCCAGCGTATGGTTTGTACGCTTTGGAAAATGTTGATAATTGTGAATGATTCGCAAGTTGTCTTTTATGTGTAGACATAACTCAGGTTCATCCCTTGAGGTGCCTTTTTTAATATTTATGATTCAGAGATCAAGACAGGTGAGAATCGCCCAGACATCTCCTACCCATAATAGCATATCTCAAAATATATCCTGAGTATTGCAAAAACATATCCTCAAGCTCTGGGCAACCATTTAATCACAACAAGTTGCAATTGATTACGGAATATGAAAAAAAAAGAAATTCAATACAACCACCAGGCAGCTACCGATTTTTTTTGTAGATACGAGGAGGTTGCTGTGCTATTTTTATTCGTGTGACTGAGCCATTAGCTTACTCTGAAGGAGGAGGCAGCTTTGTCAAGCTAAGTGTGCCCAGTGTTGGATGGATTTTCAGTTGAGCAGATTTAATGTGAGTTTGCTCATCTGACTTTCTCTCAGGATGGTGGTGCATGAGATGGTGCATGAGATGAGCCTTCCTGTTCACAGTAGAAAGAACTGGACTAAGAATGGGTGAAAAAGAATGGTGAAAGAAAAACTTTATAAGACCTTCAGAAAGCCTGAAGAATTATTGCTCAAGAGCACTTAAAAAGAAAGTCTGGCTCCTTGGAAGCAAAATATGAAGAAATGAGGGGTGATTCAAGGCTTTTGCACAGTACTGTATGTGCCAACTTTATAACACTGCATAGTGCATCAGATATTTAAAAGCATACACGGTAATTCTGAATGTGTTTTTCTTTTATTAAACCCCTGAACATCCACCAGATTCCAAGAGAACTATGTAGACTTTATCGTGTGTTTGTGTTTTAGCCCGATGAAACTAGAAGCTGTTACATTTGAAATGAAGTCCTGTATCTATTTTGACCTTTCAGTTCTCCTATTACAAGTTTTTCCTTTTTGGGTATGCCAAAAATTCCAGAAAAGGAGTGTAAACCTAACCCTGACCAAAAAACAGGCTGCTGGTGAACTTTAATGAAACCTAAACTACTTCTGTTTCAACACTTGCATCTATGAATTCCAAGCATGAGTAAAAAATTTAAAAAGTAAAATTTCAACTGAGGTTTTGTGCAACCCAGAGAACTTCTCAAGCATGCGAAAAGGAATAAATAATAAAGACTCCCATATTATAACATTTCTGCAAGTGTTCTTTGTGTTAATTTCATGGAAAATCATATTTTAAACAAAGAAATAGTCAAAAAAGAGGAAAGGGAGGCATTAAAGTGTGTCACAGTTCCCATTTCTGGGCAACTCCTTGATCAGGCGATCCGTGCAGTCTGATCCAAAAGGCCACAGTCTGCACATATCTATTTTTCTGTACTACTCGGTCCCAGTTCCCTTTTAATAGTTGACATCTTTCAACCACCTGTGTTCCAGTCAAGGCCAAAATTACACAGGATTTTCGGAGCCATTTTCAAACTGTTATCAGCATTTTACCGACAGAAGCGCCGTTCCCAGTCTGCATTCAGTTACAGGCGCAGCAGGACACAAACAAACTTCGCCTTCAGCGTTACACTGAGCATTTGCATGATAACAGGGTTAAAGATTGCAAACAGTGTTAACTGCTAGGGGACGGAGCCATCTGGATTTAAAAATCATGCTAGTAGACAGATTTTTAACAAGGTTCAACCAAACCTTGTTAACATTTTGATATGAAAACAGTCTCGCATTTGCCAGGAAATCATATTGTAAAATTTTCAGTGTTTTTCCTCAGCATGGACATAAATTACAGTGCATTTCATCAGCAGTTCAATATCAGCACATGGACATAGAGATAAAGGGCCATCCAACTCACTGCACAGCTTTGATCTGCGGGCCTCTGCGAATCTCGAACCCCTAGCATTGATGCTCATTTGCCACCAGGAAAAACTGACCACTGTTGCTCAGGTGATGCCAATAATATCAGACATAACAGATTATGTTATGACTAACATGTTATGTT
>VUQJ01044329.1:31889-47523 GCA_015108635.1 Andinoacara biseriatus
CTGTGGGGCGTTTTTAGGCAAACAACTCGAGGGAGATTATATGTTGTGTGTGATCATAAACTGTGGAGCTAACAATACATTTCTTATGTAACATTTAAATGCACTGCAAAGCAGAGCTTATGTAAGGCTTCCCCGTTGGCTCCTATTTTGTAGTGGGCTGCACGTTTCCACATCACCGTGGAAGCCATGTGGGCCACGGTGTCATTCAAAAACAACAAATACAGGCGCAGTGATCAAAATCATCGCTTATATGACCCAAGAACGCAAAAAGTAAATATATCACCTCGGTTTTATTTGTCTTGGTGATTAAAACGGTGACATCTTCTGCAACTGCAAGCCTTATAAGTGATTTGGTGCAGGATATTGAGGTTTAATGCCATCTGCACAGCGTCCCGGAAGGCTTAAACACCCAAGGTGACAGAAACGATGCCACATACGCACGCAAGGACTGAGCAATCTATTCTTTTAAAGCACACTCAAAGTCCTTTGCGTCGAAATATGAACTGCAAAGAAAAGTCTCAACAACGACTTGCAAAAGCGGAAGTAAGCGCCCTGATCTCGTCCAATCAAAAGCGTGAAAGGGTTAAATGTAAAAGCAGACCAACAAGCTTCTTTAAGAAAGGAATCCCCCCCACTAAAAATACAAATGGAGTTTGGTGCAAGCGGCAGCGTCGAAAGCGCAAATCTGCTCCCGTGTGCAGAGATTTTTTTTTTTACTTTATTTTTTTTGCACCCACCACCTCTGAGTGCGTGTCTGGTTTTTAAAGGGAGCACATGGTGGTGATGAGCATGGCTAGCGCTGCAGCCCACCCCATGAAAAAGTAGGAGGACAATAGATCGGGCAAAGCACCAGAGAACAGGCCCACCTATGTAGCTGCCTCTCCGAGGCTTCACACCGATGCTCTCTGCGCAGCAACGAGGCCGGATTCATGCACTCACCGTCGGCCTGAGGAGCGGTTTCAATGTCGGTCGCCATGGCGCCCTCCCTCTCTCCAAATGCTCGATTAAAAAACCCTCTCGGTGCACTCGTCCCGTCGAGCTGCAAGAGATCCTCCCTTCTTCCTATAATAAAAACATAAAATAAAATCCTGCTGATCAAATTATTGCAAGATTTACGACGAGATGGAGGGCAAAACGCTGGAGTCTCTGTGCCTCTTTTTCGTGCTTTAGCTTAGAGAGAGGGGGGAAATTATGAAAATGTCAAAGGAGCAGGAAAATGTGTGAAGGCGCGAGATGGAGGAGTTTATTCCTCTTCTCCGCGTGCACGGCTGGGGTGTAAAGTAAAAAAAAATAAACGACGAAGGCGACAGAAGTGGGGGGAGGTGGAAAGGGAAGCGGGTGAACTAGTTTGAGAGCATTTCACCAAACGGCCTGCAAGATAAACAGTCTGTTTTTAACTTTGCAGGAACGACGCGAGCGGAGTCACGTGCAGTAAAGCGCGGCTGGGGAGTGGTCAGCGCAGGGGGCGGGTGCTGATCGCTCTGACCAATCACAGAGCAGAAGACGTCTGCACGTCTTGGACGCAAAATACCTCAATGTTTGAGTTTTAAAGACTCTCAGGATTACCTACCGAGCCGAGTTTCATCATACTTGGTGGAGAGGATGGAGGAATGGGTGATTTCTGTCATTTTCTTCCGTGTATTAATTACTCAGCTTCCTGGGGGGTATTTTGATGTGTTCTGTAGCTCTGAAGTTCTATAAATGATCCTTTTATATTTAGGCCTTCGTCTTTTGTGTTCCAAGTTATAACTCTCTTGTTGTTGCACACTTACTTAATTATTCAAGACCAATAAAGGTTTATATAGCCACTCATCACACAGTGTCTGTGTCTATCCCTGATGTGAGTGGCAAAAGCGTTACTTTAAAAGTGCAGTCTTCAAGCACATTGCTGCAAAAGCAGCAGGCACTTTTGGTCATTTCATAATTAATATGTTTATATTTGTTGGCTTTAAGGCGTTATGTTTATGTTTCGTTTATTGAGATCACCATTAGCGTCAGCAGCATGCTCCATCAGCTGTTCTTCCTGGGGTCAGTTTACATAAAAAAGAAAGATTACATTAACAAACAAACAAATTAAAAACAAATCAAGCCAGCAAAACAATCAAACAAAACCCATTAGATTACAGATGCAGTATTGAAATAAAACATTCTTATTTTCCATTCCAAGACAGAATTTATTTGAAGATAAGGAGATATTTTAGATTTCCTTTAGGTACGAAAAATAAAAAATAAAATAAATGTCCCTGGATGTAAGTTGCTCTGTGTCTCTTTATTATACACTGACTAACTTGAAGAAAAGGCGCAAAAAAAAAGAACTGAACAAAACATTGAAAATACAATTTGGGCAAAAAAAAATTAAAAATTTCGTAAAAAAAAAAATAATAACTGTCTATTATTTTAAGAGGGTGACTTTAAGCACTTATTTATGTCATCTGAATGTTTGCCGCCAGGTGGCGCTAAAACATCTCTTTAGTATAACGAGCGCTTGATATTTTGTCGCTGTCATGCTATTCTTTCACTGTAATGCCTGCATGTTTGCTTACTCACCCAAATGTTGGCTCACGCTGCGCACTCACTTTTCTACACTTTATATTCGTGGCTCGTCTTTCATTTGCCTTTGAATATAGGTGGCCCACATTGACAACATCAGGATTATAGTACTCATGTTAACTTAGATATGTATGGCGTGTAACCCTACTGTTTGTGACAGCAGATTTGAATAAGTTGGTTATCTTTGAAGCTCTGAGGAGTGTCTGTGTGGCTGTGTAAAATAGGAATATTACTTTGTTTTGAGTCAGGGTAGTGAACTGAAGCTCAGCACTGGAGATGTGTCCCTTTTTTAAACTGATTTAACATGTAAGCTCAAAACTGAAATGATCTTGAAAGCACACTCACTGGCCTCTTCATTAGGTACAAATATTCAACTTCTTGTTAATAGTTGAACTGTTAGTAGAATCCCTGTATTAGATAAGAAAATAGATGGATGTAAATAACATGGTCGGGATGACCCGCTGAGTTTCAAATAAGACCATTAGAGTGGGGAAGAAAGGTAATTTAAGTGACTTTGAAAATGGCATGGTTGTTGGTGCCACATGGGCTGGTCTAAATATTCCAGAAACAGCTGATCTACTGGGATTTTCCCACACAACCATCTCTAGGGTTTACCGACAATGGTCTGAAAAAGAGAAAATATCCAGTGAGTGTTAGTTCTCTGGGTAAAAATGCCTTTCTGATGCTAAAGGTCAGAGGAGGATGGCCAGACTGCTTTGAGCTGATAGTAAAGAAAACAATAACTCAAATAACTACTCATAGTTATAGCATCTCTGAATGCACAACATGTCAAACCTTTTAGTAGATGGACTACAGCAGCAACTCCTGTCACTTAAGAACAGGAAACTGAGGTTACAATATTCAGACTCACCAAAGCGTTGCCAGGTCTGGTGAGTTTTGATTTTTACTGTGAAATTCAGATGGTAAGGTCAGAATTTGCAATAAACAACATAAAAATATAGATCCATTCTGCCTTGTATCAAAAGTTTAGGCTGCTGCTGCTGCTGGTGGTGGTGGTGTATGGAATACTTTTAAACACCACACCTCAATCATGTTCATCCACAAAGCTCAAATGATCTCAAACTTGCTTCTTGAATATGATGATGAGTTCACTGCACTCAAATAGCCTCCATAGTCACCAGATCTGAAATTAGCACCTTTGGGATGTGGTGGAACCGGATATTCACATCATGGATGTGCAGCAACTGCCAATGTGGACAAAAATCTATGAGGAATGTTTCCAGTACCTTGTTGAATCTGTGCCATGAGGAATTAAGGCTGATTTGTAGGAAAAAAAAAAGGGGGGGGGGGGTCTAATGTAGTACTAGAAAGGTGTACCTAACAAAGTGTCCAGTGAGCATATGTGGCAGAAGTTGCCAAACAAGCACGAATACACTACAAAGGTCAAAATGTTTTCATATTTTATGTTGTGATTGTCACTGCCGTGCTGTTAGCAAAGCAAGGACACTGATTTCAAACTCATCAAACTTGTGAAAGATGAAGCTCAGAGAGTCAGTGCCAGCAGCGTGATCCATTCTTAATCATTCGCCGTGACAGACACTCACGAGTAGGAGGTAAGTTAGGCTTTGGGTGCATTTCATAGCAGAATATCTGAGAACTACAGGCGCGTATAATGTGAGGAAAAGTACACAGATGTATTTGGTAGCACATTTATTTTGACACAAAATCCACAGTTTTCTGTTGAATAAGAGTTAAGCAGATGTCTGTGTCCAATATGGCGGAATCCCAATGATGACCAGTGAAATGGAGGAAACCTAAACACAACCCCACCTTGTGCAAAAACAAAAGAAAGAAAGAAAAAAACAAACATGTGCAACATGTGTGCAACCGGACACAACAAACTTGAGAGCATCTCATTGAGATGCATCAGAAATCTCTGAATCCCTTATACACCAAGATACAAAATCAGCTCGATATTCATGATGACACAAAACCATTTTGGCATTTATAGCAATGATTATCATGTTAACATTATACTCAACATTATCCTCACAATAAGCAACAATGATTTTTAACAAGAAAACGTCACAATTACCCTCACACATACGTACGACACGCTGAAGAGCTGCAGGTAGACTTGCACAAAGATACCTTCAAAGTACACCACATGTAGTAGTAATATTCATCTGAACTAATCCTTGTACAGTCACATATACATACTGCTATATATTCTGCTGTCTCATGGCTGCAGGAGTAAAAGGAGACAGTCTTGAGTTATCCTGAATCAAAAGGATCAGATGGTTTGCTTTTTTTTCCTGGCAAAGTGGTCCAACAGCTGTACCAATGTAAGATTTTGTTTTTATCATTATTATTCGATTCTTTAACTTTTGGCATTACAAAATAAAATCAGTACAAATATAGAGTTGATACTATCTTCAGAAGGAGAAGTGAACAGTCCTTTACAGTCAAAACTCGAGCGAGGTAACAGTCTTATATCAGGCCTTGGCCAAAAAGTAGCAATGAAGGAAAAATCTGGGCCTTTTTCTCCATACGTATTGGCTGCTGACAAGGTGAAACAAATCAAACTGGTTCTATTTACACTGAAGTCACATGAAAGAAGGACTCGAGATACAATAAACCCGAGTGTGTGCCTCTTATGTTTTACCATTTTGATCAATTTCAGTCACAGAATTAAATATCCATCCATTTTCTACCACGTCTGGGTCGCGGGGGCAGCAGCCTAAGCACCGATGCCCCGACCTTCCTCTCCACAGCCACCTGCTCCAGCTCATCTGAGGAAACAGGAAACACTGAGGCATTCCCAGGCCAGCAGAGAGATGTAATCGCTCCAGTGTGGCCTGGTCCTACCCCACAGACTCCCCCGGTGGGACATGCCTGAACCACCTCAACTGGCTCCTTTTGATGTGGAGCCCCTCCCAAACGACTGAACTAAATATCTATGTTATAAAGAAATTGATTACACGGAATAGTGCCATAATAACCCACACATTAACATGGTGTTTTTGTTAATATTTTCTAAACTGGCAGCACCTCACAGCAAGAAGGTCCTGGGTTCAAATCCAGGCTGAGGGCTGTTTTCTGTGGAGTTTGCATGTTCTCCCTGTGCTTGTGTGGGTTTTCTCCAGCTTTCTCCCACAGTCCAAAATCAGTGGCCGTAGGTGTGAATGTGAGACCGACAGACTGACAGCCTGTACAGAGTGTACGCTGCCTTTTGCCTTATGACAGCTGGGATAAGCTCCAGTATGACCAATACCCTAGGATAAGCAGCAATTCCTCTGAACTGTAGACCGACAAATGGACGACCGATGCCTCCCCGGGGCGTGAGCTCACCGGTCCTTCGGCCAGAGGAGATAAAAATTAATACAAAACACTGATGTTTAGTTCAGTAACATGCGTGACACACACTGGGGCTATAAAATACAACCAGATGATCTAAGTTTGCACTTAAACCAAAGGCATTTCAAACTGCTGTGTTTGTACAATCGAGGGCCTCTGCCCAGCACAGCTCACGGATGAGTCATAAAGAGGTAAATGTCATTTCAGTTCATTTCATTTCCTGTCAACCAGCGTAAACTAGAATAAGGAAAAAGAACATGTGGATACTATTGCTAAATACTATTTTTGCAAGTCTCACGTGTACCATCAGTATTTTAAAAAGAGACTGCTAAGTACCGTTAGAAAACATTTTCCTTATTTGATTAACAGCTATTCACAATTTAAATAGAACACTCGCACACGCTCGGATATTACCAGGAAACTATGGATCCCTAAGAGAAAATCCCTTTTCATCTAGGCACTATTGATCAACAATACACATTTCCTAGAACTAATGAAAACAAAAAAGAAATGCAAGGCTGCAAAAAAGCTTTTCTGCTGATATGTCCAGAGGATGAATGATCTTTGTCAGACCATCAGTCCCCCTGTTTGACATCAGCGAATCACTGCACAGGAGCTTTGAAGATGATCTCCAAGAGATCTGAAGGTACAAAGATTTTTTTTTTTTTTTTTTAAAGCGTTAACTGTGCTAAAGATCTCTGTCCACACAACTATAAATCAATCAAAAGCTTTGCTTTTCGGCATTAGACAACTAGGGACACGTCAAAGTGGCCTCCAGTCAGTGAACTCCAGAGACACTTGTCTCATAATAACAACTACAAGCACGACAAACATGTGGAACTTGTGTTTTGAGACATTCTCTGTTCCTTCTTGAGCACATTTACAACAGAGAACATGTGTGCTATTCCTGCCAGGTGACCACGACAGGCTAACTTAGTCCTTGGATGTACAGAGCTTCAATCAAGAGTATCCCGTTCTTTAGAAACATACACTGGATTTCAACAAATCACCAACCAGGAGGCATTTAGAGAAAAGCAGTCCAACTCTGAGAAGTGATGACATGTTAAGTCACAGCGATACTAAAAAATAAAAAAAGAAAGGAGCGTCCGTTCTGTGACTTTAGATGCTCACTTCATATATTTACACCTTTGATATTTAACAGGTATCACTCAAGACAAACAGGCATTATAATGGACACTTCTTTTCAAAGTGACTTCTCAAAAAGCCCACACCTACAGGTTGGATTGCCATGCTGCAGTGCTGGACACTGTTTTTGTTTTTATTTATTTATTTATAAAAAAAAAAGAAAAAAAGGCTTTCAGTCAAGCATCATGCTATAAAAAATCTTCAAAAAACAGTTTGAGTGTTATTTTTTGTTGTTGTTGTTGCAATGCATAACCTTTTACATTCATTATCAGTTTAGGCTTAAAGTGTGCGCCTTGTAAAAACTCAACACCAGGATTCAGAACAACATTGCCTTGCAAAAGTGGCAACGATCAACCGGGAGCATGTTAAAAATGCACTCAATCCAAAGACAAACAGTTAGATAACTATACAGTCTACTCATGTAACAGTCTGAAACAATAATTATAACTATAATATCATAGTAAAGCTTTGCCACCTGCACTTTTAATCAAAGGTCCCCCCCCTTTTTTTTTATTAAGGGGGCAACATAAGACACAATGTATAAAACACTGACCCACTGAATCAATCAATGATATGGGAAGTAGGCTCAGATAAAAAAACAAAAGGTCCTACTGATTGTTCCATAATGTTTAAGTGGCAAAAAAGAACATTTTAATTTATAATGCATGAATTAGACAAATATTCCTTCTGTCCTGACCCACAGCTACTAATACAAGCTCCAGTTCAGAGCTAAAATGCTGCTTTGTTGCATCATACAGAGAAACGTGAAACAAAAAAAAGTCTAACAGTGGGTTTGGTTAGCATGCAGTGCATGACAGGTTTTTTTCTTCCTCTTTTTTTTTTCAATGTGACTTTATAATAGTGACACAAACAAGAAAAGGGCAGAGGAAGGGCAATTATTTTTAAGTACTTTTGAGCAATTTGCAGAGAAACAAATACCACTGCAAACCAAAATGATCGACTATAAATAATGAGAACTCTGAGGTTCTGGGTTCTCAAAATAGAATGCAGAGACCCCAAAAACCTCCATTACTCATCTGACCTGATAGCTTTCAGTCATTTCTGTTTCGATCCATAGACAGATGACAAATTAAAGGAAAACCCAGCACCCTCTGTTATCCTGTTTGGAGCAAGTTGCTGGTATAGTTCACTTGTCTGCTTGATATAGCAGTCTCTTCCAGGATGTCCCCATCCACAAAGCGGTTCATGAGAGGTCACTGGATGGTTGGATGAGTAAGAAAATTATGTCAATAATTTGCTATGGCCTTTGCAGTCACCTGATCTCAGCTCAGTTAAACACCAATGGAAGATTTTGGAGATGTGTTAGACATTTCTTTTTATAAATTGTGTGCCATCCCTTCAGTAGTTTTACAGAGATTTGCAGAATCAACACTAAGGAGCACTGAAGCTGTTCTGGCAGACCAAACCTTTACGAAGACGGTTTACTTTTTTCCTTTAATTCGTCATTCATCTGCATAAGAATGCCAGCTCACTTTTCCCACTTTCCATGGCTGTTAACTTACAAGGTCTCCACAGTGATGATGGCCTCGCTTGTATTGATGATGAAACTGGAAGGGGAAGAGTCGCGGCCATGCTGCTCGACGCAGTCATCGAGTAGACGGGACTGTGCAGCGACCTTCTTACTGTGGGAACAGTCCACGTTGTCCTGCAGCATATCTGCCCTCTCCCTTTCCTTCACAACATCTTTCCCTCCTTTATCAGAGTGCCCCTTTTTTGGTTCCTCATCCTCTTGTTGCCCTCTTTTCACGTGGCAGCGGCACACCTCGATACCCGAGTCGCCTGTTAGCCGTCGATGGCGGAAATGATCCTCCTCATCGTCTTCGTCGTCGTCGTCCTCTTCCTCTTCTTCTTTTTCCCTTTTTTGCTCCTCTTTCCTGTTACAATGCATGGAAACAGCCACATTGGATAAAAGGAGAGCCTGTTTAGGGGGTGAGCGCAGGGGCCTGGTGTTTGGATCGTGAGGTGACATCTCTTCCTTCACTCGCTGAAGAGCCATGGCTCCAAGTGGATCTGACAGGACACAAGGATGGACTTGACCAGCAGGAATAGAAGATAACAGCGCAAGGGGAGAAAGCGGGAGGCGAGAGGAGTGTGAAGGACGAGAGTGTAAAGTGAGAGAAAGTGGATGAGAGGCAGGTGCGACTCCTTCACTGCCATTAGAGGAACATCTCTGTACCGGTATGACATCTGGAGTGGCCACAGGTATAACATCAGGTGGAACCTGTGAGGGTGGGGATGGTGTCAGCGTGAAGGGGACCCCGACCCTTTGCACAATGGCTAGATCCCCCCCTGTTTCACTGGGCGTGGAGATGTGGCTACTGTCGTACGTTTCATCCGTCACCTGGACAGAGAAGGAGGTGCTGGATGGGGAGGTGAGGGAGCAGGACTCACAGGAGCAGCTGGTGTAGTTATCAGAGCTCTGGGAGGAGGTCATACCACTGGGACCAGGGCCAAGGTAGGGAGGGCAGGGGTGACGGTGGTGGTGATGATGGGGGTAAGAGGAGCTAGGACCCGCCGTGGAACCTCCCTGCAGTGCAAAGATGGAGCTGTAAGGTGGAGGAGGGGTGCTGGGCTCCGCAACAACCTCCTCATAAGAGGGCAACTTGAAGGAAGCCAGAAAACCTGTGATGGAGGAAACACAATATATACATGTGTCAACAAATCACCAAAAGAAATGTGAAGAGATCAGACAGCCGCAGGTTCAGCTCCAGGTTACTGTTTACATATAACCTGGAGTTTCACATGGGGTTGTGCCTCTTTTGTGTTGCATGATGAGCTCATTTGTACTCCCCTCTGCAGAGTCCAAGCTTCCTGTTCCCACATTCTTAGGGTGGTACACTGGTGAAGTTGTAAGTGACGGAGCTTCACAGGAAGAATGGTACAGGTGTGGATCTGCTGGTGTCATGTTTCTTGGGTATTTTGTTATTTTTGGAATTTATCCAAAATATCTAATTTAAAATGTATCCAAAAAATATCCAACACACTTATTTCTGATTTATGTCTGAAAGTACTTCTGAATTCTAGCATTTGATAATTTGATTTATATATTTGGTAGGTTTAGTTGTGAGTTCCTGGTTTGAAGAGATTTAGTTTTTGTGTTTCTTTGTGTTTTGGTTTCTGTATTGGGTTTATTATTCCAGCCTCCTCAGTGCCCCTTTTGTATTGTGCTTTAGTGTGAGCTTCTTGTCGCCATCTTTAATCATTTTCTTTTGAGTTATTTCTGTTTCTTGGATAGTTAGTTGCCTCTTGTGTCTTGCTTTGAGTTTTACTCCCCTCCTGTGATTATCCTTATTACTTTCAGCAGTGCCTTATTCTCCACCTGTCTTCCACTTCCTGTATCAACCTTCTATTTATAAATAGTTCTGTCGTCCTTAACGTCTACAGCTGTCCCTCACATTTTCCCTTGAATGTTTCTGTGTTTTAATGGTTATTTTACTTCTGGACTATTCATCTTTTGTGTTGCCACATCTAGACTCAGCTTTATAATAAAACTCGCTTTTTGTTCTACTCTACATTTGAGTCAGGCAGCTCATTGTCTGAGGTGTTGAGGAGCAAGAGTACCCTCTGATATTTCTGCCAATAATGGTAAGCATAAATGGATGTGGCTACAGTATATGAGGTCAAATGAGGCCCTAATGGGGTAAATGTGACAGGCTGACTGGCCAGGTTGCAAAACAGTTTTTGCAAGTTGCACTTTATGAATAAGAAACTGTTCGATAAACTACATTTTTCATAGATAGATTTCAGAAATATTTGCAGACAGTGAGTTTATTTAACAAGCATTGGAAAAACATTGGAAAGTCTGATTGTTCTGATTGCATCTTTGCTCGGATGGCCGGGATTCTTCAGTCTGTGTCTTCGGCTGGCTTTTCCTGTGCTACATCACATATTGGTAATATGCAAACAGCTGATCTGCACACCAAAAAGCTTCTATATAGCTATTAAATTCAAAGCATGGGGCTCTTTCACCATTTTAAATAAGCAAAGTCCATATAACAAAACTCCTTTTACATATCTCTACTGCATGCAGTGGAAGCATTTACTACTTTATTTCTTTCATATGGTCACTGTTTACAGACCTGTTTAGATGTAGGCACATTTCTATTTCCTCAGAAAAGCAGTGCAAAGAAATAATCCACGCAAAGTCTGTGACTTTAGTGATTTAGTACACGAGAGCTACAGCGTGTGTGATTTAAAATGAAGTGAACATACTGAGGTCCAGCATTGAAGAAGGGTAGTTACACGCTCCGTTGTAAGCAATCAGATTGATTTCTCTCTGCCTCTGCTGCTGCTGAATCCTCAGCTTGGCCCGGCGGTGGCGGTAAGCACAGAAACAGCTGAAGAGGATCAGCACTGTCCACAAGAGCCAGAACCCTGCAGAAAACAGGAAATGATAAAAATAAAGAAATAATAAAAGAAAAAGCAGTAACCTCCTGGTTATCTGAATGTCATCTCAGACCTACTTTGTTTACACGAAGGTTCTTTTTTCCCCTCCCAAAGAACACGCAGAGACCTGAGGTTCCCCTTTTTTCAGACAACTGGCCTAAATCAGGCAATTCAGCACATTATAAAATACTTAAAGATTATTTTAAACATTGAATGTTAGTAGATTACAAGACCAAAACTCCAGAGCTACAAATGAGCATTATAGGAGCCTTTTAATGCTTCCTAGCAGGGTTGAATAATAAATGATGAATGCAGCTATTAAATCTGAACCCTTTCCTCAGTGGCACAGCAGTGGAGAAGAAGCAGTCAGTTGACTCACACCAGAGTTCATAGTAGTAGGTACAGCAGCCCGTCTCCCCGCAGCAATGTCCCGTTTCACACAGGTAACCTGGACTGTTGTTCACTCCAGGACAGTGCTTAGTATGCCTCACCAGCTAGAAGACCAAACACAACATCACAACGTAACCATGGTGGAAATATTCTCATTGCAGCAGGTTTCGGCCATACCAAACCTGTGCATACATATAAACCTTTGATCTGCGACAGGTGACATGATCTCCATCTTTCTGTGACCTTCTGTAATCACCTAGCTGAATTTCCAAACTCACCTTGCTTTCTTTTGCAATGTAAATGTATCCCCAGGAAATACTAGTATATACGAAAATATTAGAATACAGTGGAAAAGTTATTTTTTCTTAAATCAAAAAGGTAAACATTCATATTCTATGTTCATTAAATGTAAAATAAACATTTTATATGTTTTAACTTTGATGATATCTGATGAAATCAGAAATCTATTGACTTTGAGTAAATTATTCTTCAAATAGTATAAATACAGTGTACGTCTTGATCTAGTTCAGTAAACAAAACTACAATCATGCGGAACACTGGATTTGACAGGTGTCCAGTTGATGATCACTGAAAGCCTCAAAAAGGAGGGTAAGGTCACAGCTGAAAAGGGTGGCTGTTCACAGAAGCAAATAATGGAAAGTAGACTGGAAAAGAAAAGTGTGGTAGGAAAAAATGGCAGAAGCAACAAGGATGGCAGCAACCATGAGAGGACTGTTGAGAAAAGTCTATTCAAGAACTCAAGTGAGCTTCACAGGGAGTGAACTGAGGCTGGAGTCAGTGCATCAAGAGCCACCAGACACAGACATCTTCAGGAAAGATGTTACAAATGTTACAATCCTAAAATCAAACCACACCTAAACCAGAGACAATGTCAGAAGCAACTTATCTGGGCTAAAGAGAACAGGAACTTTACTGTTGCTCAGTGGTCCAAAGTCCTTTTTTCAGATTGAAATCATTTTTGCATTTCATTTGGAAATCAGGGTACTAGAGTCTGGAAGAAGAGTGGAGAAGCACAGAATCCAAGCTGTTTGAAGTTTATTGTGAAATTTCTACAGTCTGTGATGATTTGGGATGACATATTATTTGCTGGTGTTGTTGGTGGTTGGTCCAATGCGTTTTATCAAGGTCAAGGTATTTAGTGTATAAATGAACATATTTTTCAGAAGCTCCAAATTTCTGCATTGCTAATCATTTTTGATAATCTTGGGAATTTTCTAATAATCCGAGGCACTGTATTCCTGATTTCCATGACCTACAAGCCTGAAATATTTCACTTTACCTGTAATGAATACAGAATGTATGAAGGTTTACCTTTTTGAATTGATTGGTCATACAGATGAAACGTCTTTACGAACCAAAAAGAAGTCCAGTTGCCTTCATTTCACACACTTAAGACTATCTTGACCTGTATGACTAAGAACGTATCTTAAAACTGACTTGTCTAAATTTTTTGGCTACCACAGCAAAAAATGCATATGCGTTCATAAATTAGATGGCAATTATTTGCAAACCTTTGACAATTTCTCTCAGAGTGATTGCAGTCAGTCCAAGTCAGACTGTTTGCTGAAAGGTTGCCTCCTATCAGGTGACCTGTTCAATTGCCTTATGATGAAACATGGTTGTGAGTGTGCAACACCCTCAAGCTCTGGGCAACCATTGACTGGACAAGCCACAAGTTGCAATCAGCCACAGAATATGATACATTCAATACAATCACCACACAACCACTGAATTTTTCTGCAGATGCAAGGAGGCTGCTGTCTGATTTTTACTCATGTGACTGAGCCATTTGCTTGCCCTGAAGTAGGAGGCAGCTTTGTCAAGCTAAGCGTGTCCAGTGTTGGTTAATGTTAAGTTTCCTTGGCTAAAATTATGTCAGGATCCTGGTGCATGAGATAAGCCCTCGTGTTAATAGTATTCCCAGAGTATTTAAATTTTAATTAATAAAAAACATCAATATTTGGTGCCATGAAAAATATTGTTATACTATGCTCTAAATCCCCCCATCCCACCCCATCCCTATAATAAAATTACTTTAATTTAGAGATGCTTCCTTTCTTCCCATAGTCCAGAAATGCAGTTACTGGGGTATGTTGGGGTTGGGGTTAATTGGTGATTCTAAATTGCCCATAACTGTGAATGTGAGTGTGAATGGTTAAAATTCAATTTTCTTTGTTTTTACTGGCAACATTTAAGAGTGATACTGGTATATGGGGATTCTAAAAATATCCCATTATAATTTGCATCCAAATATCATGTCACATTTGACCTCTGATCTAATTTTTACATTTCACATCTTCCTTTCTTTCAAGTTGACCCCAAAATGTATATCTTTAAAGAATATATTGAGAAAAAGAGAAAGAGCTGCGTAGTTCGTTAGAAATATACTAACGACATATACATATGTCGTTAGTATACATATAGTAAGCTCAAGTTATGTCCAGTTATTTACAAATGAATAGCTACATGATGTTTGTAATCAAAACAAACACCTGTCATGTTATTTGTGCTCAGCAACCTTCCTATTGCATAGGAATATAACCTGAAGAGTTACCAGTTATTTACAAATTATTACCTATTATCTATTACCTACTCCCACATAATGTTTGTAAACAAAGTAAACATCTGGCATGCTACCCTTCTCTTTTTACTGCACTACAAATTTCTTAAAGTACATTTAAAAAGAAGAAATAAAAAATATACAAACTACAATACTATTCTCTTAAAAGTACTAATGATAAACACAAATTTTATGTACCTGAAACCCTAGAATCAAAACAATGAGTTGAAGGATTTACAAGCATTATTAGGTGAAAAAAACTCAAGTATTGTGACCACTCTCATATTAAACTACAAACAGTTTCATTGTTAACAGAAAAATAATAATTATTATATCTGTAATCTTAATTTTGAGTGTATGTTCATTGGCAGCTACAGGTCAAAAAGGTTTTATTAAAAAAAGGCTCCCACCTTATTAATTGTGCTCATTTCAATCTCTTTCACAGGCACCTATAATGAGAAAGGAAAGAAAATAAGCAAGTGTAAATCCAAACACTTAAAATGTACATGTCACAAAAAGCCAGTAAATTTCAAAGCTTGTATGGTATAATGATCGAGATGAGCTCAGGCACTTGAGCAAAACCATAAACCACACTAATAAAGCGCAGAAGAGAGGTTGCTAAATCTGTCATGTGCATAGTTACCACACAAGATCCAAGTGCTAACAAATAATTATGCATTACCATAGCAACCACTGAGGAAAAGGCTCTGAGGCCCTTTTACCCATGTGGACAATATTTAGTTGTGGTTAAAAGGTTGAACTCCCTACCGTAGCTTCTTCGGTTACATCCAGACCTTGCAGGGACATAGTCATCTGACAAAAGGTAGAAGGAGAGAAAAAAATGATGTGCTGTTATTACAGCAATCTAAGCATATAAAAATGGCCACTAAAGACCCATTTTCCATTAAGACGCCAGTGGCAACTACCCCCCTGGCCTTTCAAGGAGAAGGAAGGGAAGGTCAATCACTTTTTAAGAAAAGCTATGTAGCAGGCAGACGATAAAACCTTCCCCGTGCGCTCCCTCTTTCAAACACATACCTGTAAATACCAGTTATTTTCATTACTCATTAATCTGTTGGTTAACCATTAGATTTGTAAAACATGTATTAAAAAAAGCACCCCACATGTATTCCCCAAAGCTCAGTTTCACTCATACATTACTGTTTGATTTAAAATCCACTGTGGTGGTGCACAGACGCAAAATTACAAAAAAAAAAAAAAAAAAAGAAATATTTTTGAAAA